>JAPFFP010044917.1:0-12025 GCA_026153255.1 Solanum medicagineum | reverse complement strand
ATGTTTATGTATATTTTGATTTCTTTAAAAAGGTTTACTCCTCTACTAAATTATATATATTTTAAATTAAATAGTTTATTACTCACTTAAAAATTATCTTTTATATATCAATTAACATGTAAATTATTTTAATAATATTTTTTTTGACTTTTAGTAAACTTAAAATGGAAGGTTTAATTTTAAGCTAAATAAGATGGAAGTTTTAGTTTAAGCTAAATAAGATGAAAATTTTATTTTTTAAGTTAAATAAGATGAAAGTTTAATTTTTAAAAAAAATGGCACAATCATGAAAATGCATACACATATGTTAAATAAGATGGAAATTTATTTTTAACAATAAATAATTAAAGCTTGCAAAGAAAATGAAAAAAAAAGAGACTAAATAAGGTGAAGGTATTTTTCTAGACAAACATCTTATTCTTAGAAATTGTAGCATGAATAGTAGTTTGAATATGCCAAATCAAACAAATAAAAAAAACTACTCTCTGCATAACTAATATCATCATAACTTATCCCATTATAACTAATCTCATCATAGCTTGTACCCAAACCAAAAGGTTAAGATGGATAAAATGCATCTCTCCTCTTTTGGTAGGAAATCTCACAAGATTAATTGTTGTTTGGATCAACATGTTATAAAGATTTACCATTTTAATGTTCTCTAATTGTACGAGTAGAGAAAATACTTTTGAGAATTCAACCATTTTTTTCTTTTTAGGAGCTAATTGATTGACCTACATCTTTGTCACAACATATTAAATCACTGATAATCTGATTTTGCATATTAGCACATGGGTTTGATGAGTCCAACAAATATATTGGTGATCGTTTTATTGATTAATTTTTCATCTATTAGAAAAAGACATTGATCAATTTTTTATATAATTTCTACAAATACTACTCTTCTTTATATGCTTGTGGCCTTGAAACAAGGAGGCTCAAATATTTTAGGAAAAATCACCCCACCTATTTAATTAAGAGTTAATACTACAACTTTTAAATTTACTATTTTATAATTATTACTAATAAAGTTTTAATTACAGATCATAACAAATATGTATTAATTTATAAATTAATTAATTTAAATTTATAAAGTGATTATTACTAAGAGAGAGAAACAAATGTAAAGGCTATTGTAATTATCAATTACTATAATCATGGGATTTTACTAAATTACACATTCCACCCATTCTTCATACGTTTCCCTTGAAACAATTTTTTCTTTTTTCTTTTTTCTCCATTGTTCTTCAACTCATTCAAACAAAACGCACATCATTATTATTATGCTCCATAATTTCAAGACTTCATTTTTATCGGTGCATAAAAAATCTTCACATTATATAGAAAAACTAAAATATTTGCCTTATAATTAGAAAGAAACCCAGATTTATTGAAGATAATAGAACGACTGAGTTGTTAAATTATAACTCAAACTCCAATCAAGAAGAATGCCACTCCTTTGAAGAAGAATAAAAAATCAGTGAATGACGAAGAAAATCTCAAAGGGGAAGATGGAATCTCCTTCATCTGATTATTCGATTCCTAATTTCAATTTTGTATATCTAAGGAAAAGAAAAAGAGCGTTATTAGGGAAGAGTCTGCAAAACTCTTGAAAGAATTATCTAGTTCAAGTAGAAAAAGAATTAATTTTTTTAAAAAAACCAATCATGCATACGATGATATAGAACTGACATGAATTTTATTGACTGTGATTTTTGTGTTGTATCAAAATGATATGATTTTGAATTACCCATAGTTTATTCTTTAATGTTACAGACAATGAATATTAGATAAACGAATCAATATTAACTTTCTTCTCATCTGAGTACACGTGCAAACTCATATTATTATGTATGCAAATTGATGGACATCTTTCGATAATATGTATTAATCTCTAGTCCATCAATAATATTATTTACTCTTAGCTGCGAAGACATCGGATTAACCAAGTCATTGTGTAAATTGCTGGAATCATATATCATTTTTTCCATTTGAAAATCAATATATTTTTCTGTTTCATCATAAAGTTACCAGGCAATTCAATTTGAATAGTGTGAAAAAAATCAAACTATTATACAAAATTTTTACTAGCTTCATGTCAAATATATACACATTATTTTAATAGCATACAAAGTTAATAGAAATTGCAAACAAATCATATATCAACACCATTCAACATATAATCACAAATATCAAATTTGAACAATATAAAAGACATCAAAATATACAAAATTCATGCCAAATGCATACCCAGTATATTAGCGTTCTATCAATTTAATAAAAATTAAAAAAAATTATATATCAATTTCATACTTATCTTCTTCTGCATATAATAAAAAATACTCCACTAAAATATACTACATATATAAATTAAGGATGTCAGGTAACACCTCTATATATAAATCGAGGATGCTATTGTGTGTAAATATACTTTTTCAGATTTCAACATGATATCAAATTCATATTATATTCATGTCATAGAGTATGAATTTGTATATCATTTGAATGAAGGGTTCTTCAAGAAAATCATTCTTTGAAAAAATATTGTGTACACTAATATTAATATATTTATATTTAATAAAATCAAACACTATTATACAACATAATCAGATTTCTCAATATTAATACACTTAAAAAGTAATTTATTTATTTCAAATCTATTTTTATTGAACCAAAAAAAATTTAAAAGAATCATAATCTGAATGAGAATCTTTCATAAGAATTTTTCACTTCTATGAGAATAGTAAAAAAAATTCTTTCAAAAATGAAATCAACTATGATCAGAAAATGATTTGAGTGAGAAGACAGAGAAGATAATAGATCAAAAGTAAAAAAAATAAAAAAAATTCAAGAAGGCAGATTACAAATTAATTGAACTAATTTAAGTAAGGAAACAACCTGTACTAATTACGTAAATTAAGGAAAACAAATATTTGATTCAGTTACAAACTCCTTATTATATGCTAACTAATACATAATCATCAATACTTTAAGTTTTTTTGTTTCGTATTTTATTAATTTATTATATTAAAAAAATGTTACAACCTGTTAATATTTTATTGTTAGAACTTTCTTGAAAATTTTAAAATCATGTTATAACTAGAAATAAAGTATCTTATAAATGTCACTTATAAAATTTACTCAAGATTTTATAATATAAGACATGAATATTTAGATGTAAAACATTTGAAACCATAGATAACGACATTCTTATGCATGTAAATTAAATGCAGTTGAAATATATGGAACAAGAAAATTTGTTAGGAAATTGTGTGATAGAAGTCATTTGAAACTTTTTTTAATTTATTGATTAAAGTCCACAAGAACTCATATTTGTATCAAATAACAACATAAATAGCTTCACTACACATATTTTCTATGTACTAAATTTAATTATTCAACTTTATAATCAAGTTGGTCCAGTAAGCTCATCGTTCATCAATATTTGAGCTTACATTTTTTACCCTTGATATTTCTTAGATTATAATTACCAACTACTTAAAAATGATCAATATTTGTTTCTTTTAAGAACTTAATTTTTTCCCTTTAAATTTTAGTTTCTCACTCAAATGCATTGTTCATTGAACTAGGAGAAGCAATATTTATATATTTTTTAAAATATAGACAAATTAATAATATGGGGTGCAGGCGCAAAGCGCGTACCCAGAAACTAGTTTTCAAAAACATTCAAGTTCTATATATTGACCTATGAAGAGCTTTTGTATTATTATTAATAATTAGTTTTGTTGTACGCGTTTTGCGCGTGATCAAAACGAGAAAAAATAAATTTAATTATGAACTTATAAAACGATAAATAGTTCACTACAAAAGTAATTTTGATAAGTTATTTATTTATAAAGGTACTATATATAAAGATTCTATCACTAATTAGAACCATGGTAAATTATAATTTTCCTAAGCGACTGTAGGGTATTTTCTTGATTCAAATAAGTAAGAAATAGAAGTCTATCAAAAAAGGAAAATCTAGGAGTCTTTCCACTAGTAGAAGTCCTTATTTTATCACTTCTTTCCATATATTTTAAAAGATAATGTTATAAATACAATTAAATAATAATTTAAAGGAAAATAGTGAAAAAACTATTTTGTCTAAACCAGAGTCTTTTAATGAAGGACCAAAAGTTCAAACAACATTTCTAAGGACCCTTATGCTTTGAATATACTATAGATAATGTACTTTACTCTGTGATAGCATGTTCGGTATCATTTTTATCAGCAGGTTATCAACAATTAATGCTTACTCAGAGAGATCCTAAATATATAAATAAATTTGGAATTGTCAATGGATGAACTTGAAACTTCACATGATAATGTTTTAAGTTGTCTTGTGTCGGTAATCTGTTATATCCTAAAAATGTAAAATAAACTGGCAGATTTTGATAGGGTAAAGTCCTAAGACACAATTACCAGTTTTCAGTTTAGTGCATTGAATTTTGAGTTTCCATCTGTCTTCTGTTAGAAAACTAACTACTCGTGAAATTGAACCAAGTATAAAAACTCAAAGAAGAGGTTAAAATTTCAGATAACATTAACATGGAGAACATCTGAATATATACAAGAAAAAATGTCCTACTAATCAGCCATAAAGTGCCACTAATAAGCAACTAAAAAAAACTAGTCTTTTGCTAGAAAATAGGAAAACTGTAAACTAAAAACTGAGTTAAAAAAATAATAAAAACACTAAGCTGAAAGGTTAAAAATGCTAACTGGCTAACATCTTCATGTCACACCCTGGGGGGGGGGGGAAGGGGGTACCCTAGAGGTAAACGGCATTCAGAGACTATTGCTAGTCCCCAAGCGAACTACTTGGCCTCATCACATTCATTAATTCATACATTCTATTAATCAGCGGAAGAACAAATAGGCAGTAAATGGGCACATCATCCTCTAATCTCAAAATAATATTATAATGAAAGGCTAGTGGGAAAAACTAGCTCACAATCTTATCAATCAACAATCCGACTCTACTTTATGAAGCCTTAATCACTATTAGGTGGTGCCAATGACAGACCCATGGCTACCTCAATTAAAATAAAGAGCTAATCAGTATCTAACTCTAAAGCAAGATGAAAATAACATATAGATCCTCTGAAGTAAGGGAGGCTCACCAATTAACTGAACGTCCAAAGATCCTCAACGATGTGCCTACTGATGGTCTCGATCCCTTATATCTACGTCATGAAATGATGCAATCCTAGAGGGAGACATCGGTACGTCGAATGTATCGGTATGTAAAATAGCTGAATGAAACCGAGACAGGTAGAATAGTATAGATATAACATCAACTCAACTCAAAAGATTCAACTTATCTCAATTCAGTAACATATGCAAGTTTAAAGTAAATCATGCTCTTTCGAATATTCATTTGGGAAGAAAGAATAATTTCTGTTAGAATTCTCATACTCTATCAATGCAGCTTAGGAGTTTCTCTTAACCGGCATTTTTCTTGTCGAGCCACCTTTAAGTTAGGTGGGGCACAACGAATAGGCATTGTTACCACGCCCCTCCTAAACTTGCCACTGTAAAGAACGAAGTCCATCTCTCTCTCTCTCTCTCACTTGGATCTAATGAGAATTGTCCAACTATTGAGGCAAGAGTCACCAGAACATGCTGCACAACTATCCTACGCTGGCAAACGTAGTTCTGGGGTGATACTATTCACCCAACTCGGTGTTCAATAATGCTCCCAAGACTAGAAGATGTACAATTATTTATCAAATCTATCTTCTTCAAACTCATGTCATCTATCTTTATCATCTATCAATAAAACTATTATGAAAAGTATATTTACATTGCCATCATTATGTTCTTAAAGTATCGTTTAGACTCAATGCTCAATCCCATTAAACTCATTAGAATATCAATTGTTTTCAAATAAAAAGATAATACTCATGTTTCAAAATAATCTCTGTATAACATCAAAACTCTCCCTCAAATTTCTGTTCATGCTCAAAAGTCATATTCATGAAAACTCAATAACATATGCTACAAGAAATCATCAGTGTTTAACATGCTCCATATGACTAACAAATCTTAGTTTTTTTAAAAAAAAAAAAAAACATAAAAGCAACCATAGTCTTCTATTAGGATTCATGTGAATGAAGACATGAACATATATCTAATCAATTACTCAACTTCAAGAAGATTATATATAGGAAACTCATTAATATTGTAGAAACTTAAATCAAGAATTAACTCAAGATAGTACTTCAAGAAAACAAGTGTGTAGACTCAAGAAACTTTCAATTCTCATCTAAGACTATCTATGGGACACATGGTAGAATAATCTCATGCTTTTAGTTTAGCCTTACATACCTGGGATTGAAGAATTCCCAACTTCCTTCACGAATTTGGCCCTGGACTTGAAACCCTCCTCTTTTTCTTTTCTCTTTCTCTCAGTTTCTCTCTTTTAGACTTAGGAAGAATGGGTTTTGTGAAACCCTTTCATACGTATTTAAGCTTAGAAATACATTTTGAGGTATTAAAAATAGGTTGAGAAACGTCTAGAATGCTCCTCATGAAAAGAAGAGAAAAAAATTCACTACGAATGACCAGTCCGCAACGCGCGCCAATGTGATTTTTCCGTCAAAAATTTTCCATCAAAAATTAACGAAAAAAATAAGTGTCGTCTACGTCCTAGGCGCGTCGCACCCTGGGCGCGGATCCTCACTATCTTTTTATCATTTTGCGAAGAATATTTCTCGATCCGATTGTTCTAAAATCGGGTCGAGACCATTTTTTCACTCGATTTTTTGCGCTGATTGCAACTTCGATCTCGGATTTCCCATCGAAACTTTGGAAGACGCGTTATACGCACGTACATTTTAGAGACAGTTTGATAATTTTAAGGGGTGTTACATTATCTCCCCCTTAGGATCATTCGTCCTCGAATGATGAGTAAAGGTAAATATCAAAGTGCTAATAGACTCATGATTCATCTTATCATTCACACTATCAATCAATCTTTCGATCCTATCTCAATCAACAATCAACTCTATTCGGACACAAGAGTAAACAATAGACTCAAGAAAAGAAAATCGATTTAGTTAAAGGTAAGGAAATTACCTTTGACATTCTCATCGTGAGGTGCAAATAAAAATCAATACTCGTTTCAATACTCAATCAACTAATCTGGACAGTCACAAGTCACTTAGAATAGACAAATCGGTCTAGAACAAGAGTAGAGATACTCTTTTAGAATTTCACCATCACGCACGAATGGAAAGCTAAAACTCAATCAATTTGAATCGCTTAAACACTTCGATAATCAGTCCTTCGAACTCAAGAAGGAATCCATCAACTCTGGAGAAATGGACCATTGACACATAAGACTTTATGTTCAACTCTCAAGATTAGCACCTCATCTCAATTGTACTCCTTTTCATGGCGCTCTACTCCCTCAACTTAAGCCTATAGCTCTTACTCCAGTTTCCATCTATCACCTCCTCCTCTTCCATTCAAACCTACTTCTAAGCCTCAAGGTGTCATTCACGAGATGATCATATCTTACAAGGCTAAACCTCAATACTCAACTCTAAACTTCAGCAGGGCTTTCATCGAAAGCTCACTAGTCCTCTTCACTACCCCTATATCCTTACTTGAATCCCTTATCACGAAGTCTTCAATAGTCTATCATCAGCGCTTACGTAATAACAACTACACATTCAAGCCTATCACTCTGCGCACTTCAACTATGTCTTAGAATCTTCAAGCCTACTAAACACCTCTACCTTCACCATTCAACAAAATCTCACTTGAAGTCACACCCACCTACTCCTACCTATCTATTGCACATTATTGGATCTCATCTCTTTCCCTCTTCTTATCTCTATCCCTACATGACACAAGTTCAGCACCAGCACCACAACAATGCTACATTCACTCCTCTTCTACCCCCCACTCTCAGTCTACTACTATCAGCATCATAATTTGGACCTGGAGGAACTCATCATCTTCCCATTTGGCGAAACCTCAAACTACTACCTCTCCATGCAAAATAAGCATGAATACCATCAAGAACTCAAATACTCAGTTGCTCGAATACTCATGCTCATGAATAGACTTCGAACACAATGTCTAGAGTTTAAACTTTATCTCCACCATCATTATTAAGCACGAGTACTATCGAGGAATATAATATTCAAGTACATAGAGGCTCAAAAGGAACATCAACTCAAAGATAGGAACTCAACTCCATTATCACAATTCAGGAGCACTCATTCTATCCTATCACCCATAACCCGCCTACTATCATCAATAGTTCTATGAAGATTGGAAAGCTGGATTACTCAAAGATCTTGGAACGAAAGATCATTAGCACAATTCACTCGAGAAATCTTATCTGAGAGCATTCATATATTATACTCTCTCTCGTCTATCACGACCCATTTGAAGTTCATAAAATCATACGTAGTATGAAACTCGGGTCGCATCTTATTTAGCATAGGAGTGGAAAAACTCAGACCAATGGGGTAAGATCAAAATTAATGAATGACTTCATTCGCTTTTCATCCTCCTAACTCGAATAGCAATCAATAAGTGGTATATGAGACTAGGCCACAGGTGTGGCAGTCGCATACCAACCGTGAAGAGAGTATAACCTCAACGGAAGAATAAGAAACGTATGATATGACAAGAATTGATGTCTTATCTCGATCAGTCCATCTCTATCAAACTCAATATCTACTTCAGTCTACCACTTCGTCATCTCCCCCTTAGCTCTCAAGGTCGTCTCTCTAAATTTGGGAATCAATTTCCTTTACTAGGCTGTAGGCACATACCTCCATTCGGTCAAGGAATCACTATCCACAAGAATGTCTTAAACTCTTCTATTATGCTATAGTCGCATATATATATATATATAACTAATCACTCACACTCTTTTCAATAATATCATTCTTAACTCCTTTCCTGCCTCTATGGGAATCTATCTATATTTACTATTCTTATGGCATACCTAACCATTTCCCATGCCTCTTGCAATCTAACCTTTTCTTTGTCTGCTAACACTCAATTTTTATGTTCTCATAAACCCAACCCATCTGTATAAGACTTAAACTATAATGGAAAACTCCTCATCATCTATCCAAACCCCCAATCAACCTAGTTGTTCGGAATAACATAGAATGCCTACCTCAACTTACTTCCTATTGAACTCAAAGATATTATCTAGATTCTTATAGCATTCATTACTTAGAGCTTCACACATCTTTACATAATCATGTATACACATCTCCAATCTCCTCTTATCTATTGAGCTATCCTCGTTTCACTAGTCTAACCTAAGTGGCACTTGTACCCTACCCATAGCATCACTTTCCTTACAAATTAACATCTCCATACACTATGGCAAGTCTCTTAGAGACAATATGCAACTAAGTCTATCACTCTCATGACACTATCTCCTCTTTCATACTACTCCTCAAAATTCAAGCTTAGGTTCTAGTACTAACATGTGTTTTTATCACACACTTCTCTAACACTAACTTACAACTACTAGATAAGCATTTAGGGAACATAATCCCACTAAAATCTCATAACGAGTATTCAATCAACACATGCATTCCTCACAACTCAGTACCACTCACCCATTCACTATACCTCCTTATCTGGGAAGTTTATAACTCTATGAATCTCATGGTCTCTCACATAGATCTATCACATTAAAAGAACTCTTTTCACCCATTCATGATCTATAATTCACCCTCAATAGTATGAATACTACAACACATCAACATACACTTCCTTCTAGTTTGGGCACGCTCTAACACATTCTGACACTAACTCTCTCTCTTTCTATACCTCATCTCATCATGGTAATCATCGGGTACTTTCAACTCTTTCATCAAACTTATGGCCATCGACTCATCCTTCACTAGTTACTTAATGGATACATATCTCTAACTACCCGCCTCAATCAATCACCACTCTCACTAGCCGGTCTCCTCCTCTCCCTCATTATCTTTTTGGCTTAGGAGTAACAACTCTACTTATGCTTTTACAAGACTTCAAATCTCATTCCTAGTTGGCAACATTAAAATTCTTGGCAACATAAACTTTTCTATCATGCATAATATTAAAAGAAAGTAAAGATTCAACTTATACCTTTCACAACCTCTTGGAGTGTTTCTATGAGCTGGGGAACTATTGCGGCACATAACTGGTCTATAGCCTCACTCGTGCTAGGAGTAGCATCTCTCTGGTTTCCTCTGACTGATGGTGTAGATCTAGCGGGTTGGGGTTGGTTAGCCCACTTCGGACAATCCCTCTAAAAGTGACCCTCTTGTCCACACTTGAAGCAACCATCGGTGCCTAATCGACACTGCCCCAAATGAAGTTTTCCACACCTTCCACATGGTGGCTTTCCTGTACGGCCTCGAGCCACACCTCCTTGGGATGAAGGGTTCTGAATCTTGAAGGGTTGGTTCCTCCTCGGCTCAGATTATATCTACTATTGGACATAGGTGCACTCATCGGTGGTGTCATATACTTCAAAGGACTATGCAGACTGGGGAACCTATTTCCCTCCTTACATCCAAGCTTTTTCCATCTCACTCTCCTTGTCCTCTTCTACCCATCGATTATGCACAACAAGCTGAGTAGTAGGCTCAAGCTTCTCGGTGTTGATGGTATCCTTCAAGTCCACGGTGCGTTTAGAAGACATGGTCTGCAAACGTGTAAGCACGATTTAGAAAAGAACTTTTATCGCACGATTTAGAATCTGAAAGAAGGGAAACAATTCCTAAATGTCCTATAGCCTCCAAATTACGGATGTGGAGCTCTTCACACTAATCATAAGCACTCTACTAGACACGGCTTCATAGACTACCTAGGACTTTTGAACTCGTGCTCTGATACCAAGTTTGTCACGCCCCGGGGGTACCCTAGACTTAACCGGCACTCAAAGACTATTGCAGTCCCCAAGCGAACCACTTGGCCTCTTCACATTCATTCATTCATACATTCTAGTAATTAGCCAAAGCACAAGAGGCAGTAAATGGGCGTATAATCCTCTAATCTTGAAATAATATTATAATGAAAGGCTAGTAGGAAAAACTAGCTCACAATCTTATCAATCAACAATTCGAATCTACTTTATGAAGCCTCAATCACTATTAGGTGGTGCCAATGACAGACCCATGGCTACGTCAATTAAAATAAAGAGCTAATCAGTATCTAACTCTAAAGCAAGATGAAAATAACATATAGATCCTCTGAAATAAGGGAGACTCACCAATTCATTGAACGTCCAAAGATCCTCAATGATGTGCCTACTGATGGTCTCGATCCCGTATATCTACATCATGAAATGATGCTATCCTAGACGGGGACATCAGTACGTGGAATGTATCGGTATGTAAAATAGCTGAATGAAACCTAGACAGGTAGAATAGTATGGATATAACATCAACTCAACTCAAAAGATTCAACTGATCTCAATTCAGTAACATATGCAAGTTTAAAGTAAATCATGCTCTTTTGAATATTCATTTGGGAAGAAAGAATGATTCTGTTAGAATTCTCATACTCTATCAATGTTGCTTAGGAGTTTCTCTTAATCGACATTTTTCCTATCTAGCCACCTTTAAATTAGGTGGGGCACAATGAATAGGCATTGCTGACATACCCCTCCTAAACTTGCCACTGTAAAGAACGTAGTCTGTCTATCTCTCTTTCTCTTGGATCCAATGAGAATTGTCTAACTATTAGGACAACAGTCGCCAGAACGTACTGCACGACTATGCTACGCTGGCAAACGCAGTTCTTGGGTGACATTACTCACCCAACTCGGTGTTCAATAATGCTCCCAAGATTAAAAGATGCATAATTATTTATCAAATCTATCTTCTTTAAACTCATGTCATCTATCTCCATCATCTATCAATGAAACTACTACGAAAAGTATATTTACTTTGTCATCATTATATCTTAAAATATCATTTAGACTCAATGCTCAATCCCATTAAACTCATTAGAATATCAATTGTTTTCAAATAAAAAGATAATA
>JAPFFP010044916.1:0-12025 GCA_026153255.1 Solanum medicagineum | reverse complement strand
AAAAGTCATAACTTGTAAAATAAATCATATTCAAACTTGTACTTAGAATAGCTCCTTAACAAAGATTCAAAATGAAATTGAATGGGTCTTAAGTCACCTAATATCATTTCATACTTGTATTTACTTATTCTTGCAAAATCATAAGTTCATATTATGACATGAAAGCCAAATATCAAAAGTTTATAACCCAACTTAAATCATGTTGGGGACTAGTTCAACAACCTTAAAATCACAAGTTTTACATTCAAACAAAGTTACAGTAATCATAGGAACATTTTAGGATAAAATCAAAATAACTCATTTGTGGATCTAAGACTTGAAAATATAGTTTAGCTTAAATAATGCAAATCTGAAATGCTTGAATTAAATTATGTAAAGCCTTGATAAATATTCATAAATACTCATAAAATATATGAATAACCAAAAATTAAGCAAATATCAATTAGTATACGATTATACATAAATCAAAGATTGAAAATTCGTAATTATAAATTTAGTTTTTCGAAGAGGACTTCTTGGTTGAAAGGAAACCAAGAATCAAACCCCATATCTTGCTTGATTAGCCTTGAGAAGATGAAGAGACTTGGTAGAGATCTTGAACAATACTTAGCTAAGTATTGAGAGAGTTTTGGGAGAGAAATATAGGTTACGGTATTTTGTTTCTTTGAAGAGTGATGTAAAGACTAAGTAGAGGGGCGTATTTATACTGATTTTGGGGTTTATAAGGTTCATTTAATCATTAAAAAGATGTCAAAAACGTGTGGAGAAAAGGGCATGAAATCATATGGTGAAAAGGGCCTTTCTGACTCACTTTTTAAAAAGAAGAAAGATGCCAAACACAAGAGAGTGTGCATAGGACCTAGCTATGGAGGCATTATCCTTTCCTATGGTGCGGCAAGGCATGGTACGGTCTAAAGTTGTGTTAAGGGCATGCCAAAGGCTGCCCATGGAAAGCGATGAAACAATGGCAAAAAAATTACTCCCAAATAAGTCAATTACGCAACCTTCACATATACCTTCATTCCGAATAATTCCAAATGCAAACCAAACTTCATCTCTAGTCTTAACTTCACATAACATTGCCCCCAAAATATTATACCAAGGATAAACCAACCGCCCTTCCAAGACCACCTCAACAATCATATAACTAAATCAAGCTAATCACTAAGATAACCTTCATTTCAAATTTTACTTAACTAAATAGGAATTCACTTGAATGTTACCTTTTCATGCAGTATGGGCTTAAAAACACCTGGTACATTACAAATGGGGTCCTACAATAAAAACCTTCATGGTCCGTATGGCTACCCATATGGGCGTTGGAGTGAAAATTTTCTTTAGTATGGAATCACTATCTAAGAACTTCTTCAGTGAAGATTTTGGGCTTAGTGAAGCAACACTGAAGGCCACACGATCTGTGTAACCCCAACACGGTCCGTGTGACCCCTCTATGAGACCATTAAATAAGTTTATATACTTGATTTCTATTCATTCTTATTCTAACACTTAGCTTCTCATTCACTTGCTCAAATGCTTTCCAAATCCTCGTTTAGAGCTGTAATTGGAGGATTCCCATGGAACCTTCAAGCTCCAGCAAAATTCATTTTGAATCCCTCAATCCAAGCTCATTTAATTTTTTTAGGGTCATCATGCACTTCCTTCATCAAGGCATGTTCAGAGGAAGTTCATTGCCTAAGCTTTTCACAAGAACTGATAAAAGGGTCAAGCTTAAATGGTCTTATAGTAACACAAAAATAACCATGTAGGCTACCACCTACCGAATTTAAGCTCTTTGAATTATCTTTCTAATGCATCCAATTTCATCCAATTCCAAGTTTGGAGTAAGAAGTTATGCGCTTTTTGGTATACCCGGTCTTGGCTGGGACAATGTGCTTTCACGAATCATGAAAAGCTTCACGACCCATGAAGCCACTCGTGATAAGTTCCTAATAAAATTAAAAGGCCCATTTTTTAAAGTGTTTTTGACATTTTTGTCCATCGCTATGGTTTTTTAAGATCTTTATAGCCCCTTTTACTGTCCTAAACAACCTCAATCAATTTTTATAACCCCCCACTCAACACTAACACTTCGTTTATAGAATGAAGTCTCAAAATTCTCTCCAAGCTCATATTCAAGATTCATGCTAGGATTCATTTGGGGATTCAACTTCAAGCTACATTCTTCTTAAATTCATCTTCCTAAGCAAGGTATGTGGGATTAATTCATGTTTCCTTTCAACCATGAATACCTAAACTCTTTTACTTTGATTTTCATGACATTGAGATAGTTTAATTATGGGTTTTAAAGACTATTGTTTATTTCATCCCATTCATAAATAATTATGTTTTATTGTTGATTTTAAAGTGATTTAAGCCATAATATGTTGAATTGCATGAGTATTATGAAAATTTATATATGCATTGTCCCTTTAAAATTTGATCTAAGAATGGGTAATCTTAATTGTGATATGAATGTGGATCTTACATATGGATTTACATGAATTTCATATTGAATTATTGATTTAAGAGTGAATATCTATTGCCCATTGCTCCACATGTCATTCATGGAATTTCCATACATGAGCATTGAGGTTTTATGAAAATGAATTTGTGGGTTATGCCCACATATATTAATGAAAATGAATTAGTACGTTAAGCTCACTCATATGGTTATGACAAGAATGTGATAACATTAATATCTATGATATTGGCTCTTTGAGCATATTGGGTGTTTATACCTTATTGAAATTGTGAATGTACTATTCTTATGCATGATAAGTATGATATGAATTATGATTTGACTTTTAAGCCCAAGCATGAATGATTGATTATGAAGAATATTTGGATTTTAAGCCTAATTATGCATTGAAATGATTTGAAATGACTTGCACGTCTTCTAAAAAACAAGTCTACGTGTATATATATTCTTGCGGGAAGTTGAATTAGCACCGATTAGATTGGAGGTGTCAGGGCTATCCCCAAGGGTCTATGTGTCAGGGCAATCCCTAAGCGCTTTGTGTATAACTATGTACCAGCATAGGTATATATATATATATATATATATGGTAAATCTCACCGAAATGGGAGACTCGTAAGGCGCATTTACAACATTGATATAATATGATAAAATTCTGAAAGTCCTATCCGAAATGGGAGGGAAGGTCACTTCTTTGAAATCGGAGGTCGGTAAGGAGAAGTATGGTTTACTGTTGGCAAGTACACCACCTCTTTCCATGTGTGGGGATAGCATCGGGATTCCATGTAATAGCTCACTTGGTCTTATATGTCGATTAAGGTCTCATCCCCTCTTAGAATAAGGATTATGGCATATCATGCATCATGGATTTCATGGCATATTGTTATATTATATTCCTTTGATTATATACTTCATTCTATATTATTTTCCCTTGTCATCTAACATTGAATGCATGTTTAATAAGCTTATGTGCATTACATGCTCACATACTTAAGCACATTCAAATGTACTAACGCATATATTTTGCCTATATGATCTAACCATGCAGGGACCAAAGACTGTATTCATCCACCATTTGACAGCTAGTTAGATTTTAGAAGGTTGTTATGGTGAGTCCTATCTTCCAAGGACAAGCCACCATCTATCTACCGTATGTTGCTTTCCTTTATGCTATTTATTTTGAGGGTGACCCGGGACATGTCTTGGCCCTTGCCCTATTCTATGACTAGAGGTATTGTTGGACATCTTGTAGACTCTTATACAGATATATTTTATGTGTTGATATTTGGAGATTTTGATTATGGCTATCTATTGGATATTGTTATAATGATTCAGGTATGATATGATGTATATATATGTGGAAATATGGAAGATCCTAAGTCATGTTTTGCCCCCATAGAGTGAGTCCTACATACTCCCTCTAGTCCTCATGTACTATGTGTTGTATGAATCCATGTTAATCTTATTCCTATGCCATCACTATAGCATAGAGTCTAACTTTCCTAGCTGTTACAACAATGTGTTACTGTGTTTTACACTCTTCTGAATCAATGATGTGAATATGGATACTATGAGGCTTGTTTAGGGACTTTCAGGTTCCCATGCACCATGTCACTCCTAGACCCTAGGTCTGGGTTGTGACAAAAATGGTATCAGAGCATAAGGTTTATAATTGATCCTGAGAGTCCAATATGCCACATCAAGTAGAGTCTTATTCATTGGTGTGAAGCACACCACATCTATAGGTAAGAGACGACAAGATGTGTTAGGAAATGTTTTACCTTTTTGTGATTCATAGTGACATGAAACGTGTCTTAAGATTTCCTATCTCTAGCCCTCTCTGCCAAGTAGGGAGAGAAAGTTTGTACCCATAATACAATCTAGGCAAGGAAGATATTGTAGCTAATTTTATAGATGAGGTCAAAAGGGAGTTGGTGAAGGAAGTGCGTCATTTGACAAGATTGGGGCATTGGGTTAAGTGAATCTAATGGTGGTTTCATTCATGTTCGAAATGGGGCTAAATCTTCTGTGGTTGTTGATGTCAAGGCAAAGTAAGACTAAGACCCATCATTGGTTATGTTGGAGAGCTTGGTTGCGGAAAATAAGATAGAGGTTTTCTCCCAAAGCGAAAATGGTGTAATCTACTCAAGTCTAAGGTATTAGATTCTTCCTATACTAAGCAGTCCTAATTCTTTCACTCTTGTGTTTCACGACATGCATGCATACATGGGCATGAAAATGATTTAAAGATTTTTTGAATGATTTAAAGGTGTTTTGATATGAGTTTTAATGACTTATTGGTTTTTAAATGATGAAATATTAATTGTGTAATTGTGTTTGGATGTTTCATGATCAAGTCAAGCCTTTCAAGGTTTGTTGTAGAATATACAAGGACAAATGTTCCCAAGAGGGAGATAATGTAAGGACTCAAACTTTGTATGACCTTAATAGTGTTTGGAATTCGGTTTTGAAAAGTTTTTAGCCAAGCTGACACCTTATAGACACCTCCACGGGTCGTGTGACTCACCAGGGACCGTGTGTAGGAGCATTGAGGTGGCCCTTGGCCTTGTGTGTAGAATAATAGCCTTATGTTGGAGTTTGAGACCAAGGCACACACTACATGAACCCCATATGGTCTATGTGGCACTTTCTGGGCGCTTGTGTGATGTATCCTTTGCCTTGAAAACTACATTTTGGCTAAGTCTTGTCACACATGAACCTCATACAGTACGTATGCACATTTCGTATGCCCCCCCCCCCATATGGGCGTTGGAGTGAAACTTTTCTATGTGGGGAATCACCGTCTCAGAACTTCATCGGTGAAGATTTTTGTCTAAGTGAAGCACCACAGAAGGCCACATGGTCCGTGTTACTCCACGGACTGTATGACCCCTATATGCGACCTTGAATCAGTTTATACTCCTTCATTACTACTCATTCTTATTATAACACTTAGCTTCTCATTCACTCGCTCAAACACTTTCCAAATCGTCTTTTTGAGCTCTAATCGGAGGATTCCCATGAAATCTTAAAACTCAACCTCAATTCTCATTGAATCCATCAATCCAAGAGTATTTATTATTATAGGGGAATGAGCCTCCTTCACCAAGCCAAGTTCAAAGAAATTTCACTGGCTAAGCTTTTCACAAGAACCGACAGAAAGGTCAACTTTAAATGGTCATATATCCTAGGACAGAAAGATGTGGGTAGACTAAAACCTATAAGATTGAAGTTCGTTGAATTAGCTTTCCAATGCATCTGGTTTAACCCAATTCCGAGTTCGAAGTAAGAAGTTATGCCCTTTTTCATAGAACTTATCTGGGATGGGACAGTGTGCTTTCACGGACCGTGCGAAGCTTCATGACCCGTGAAGCCACTCGCGAAAAGTTCCAGTTAAAATTCAAAGGCCCGTTTATTGAGGTATTTTTGGTATTTTGGCCCATTCCCAAGACGAACACTTCAACTCTATCCAAGTCTCATCTTCAAGATTCAAGCTAGGATTCAATTGGGGTTTCAACTTCAAGCTAAATTTTTCTCAAAATCATCTTCCTAAGAAAGGAATGTGGGATTGATTCATGCTTCCTTTCAAGCATGAAGGCACAAATCTTTTACTTTGATTTTCATGAAATTGAGTTTACTTTAATTATGGATTTTTAAGATTATTGTTTATTTAAATAAATTAAGATATGTGCTATGTTTTATTGTTGATTTTAAAGTGATTTAAGCCCCAATATGTCGAATTGCATGAGTATTATGAAGATTTGATTATGCATTGTCACTTTAAAGTTTGATCTAAGCACGAGTAATTTAAATTATGAGTTGAATGTGGATTTTACATATGGATTTTCAAAAAATTCATATTAAATTATTGATTTAAGATTGAATACCAATTGCTCATTGCTATCCACATATCATTCTTAGCATTTGCATACATGAGCAATTATTTTGATGGAAATGAATTAGTGGGTTAAGCCCACATATATTTCTGAAAATAAATTGGTGAGTTAAGCTCACTCATATAGTCATGACAAGAATGTGATTACATAAATGTCTATGATATTGCCACTTAGAGCATATTGGGTGTTTACACCTCATTGCAAATTGTGAATTGGCTATTCCTATGCATGAAAAGTATGATATGAATTATGATTTGACTTTTAAGTCCAAGTATGCATTGAAATGATTTGAAATGACTTGTACCTCTTCTGAAAGCATGTATAAGTGTGTGTGTGTGTGTGTATGTATGTGTGTGTGTGTGTATATATATAGAGACAGAGAGAGAGATAGATTTTCTTGTGGGATCATGAATTAACATCGATGAGCTCTGAGGCGTCAGGGCCATCCCCAAGGGTCCTCTTCCTTTCTCATGAACTATGTGCTAGCATAGGTATATGTCAATGGTAATCCTCACTGAAATGGGAGACCCATATGGTGCGGTTACAACATTGATATGATATTATAAAATTGTGAAAATACTATCCGAAATTGGAGGCCCCTCAAGAAGGTTTCTTCTCCAAAATAGGAGGTCAAGAAGCATGGTTTACCTTTTGCAAGTAAACCATCTCTTTTTTGTGTGGGGACAACATCAGGGTTCCAAGTAATAGCTCGATTGGTGTTATATGCCCATTTGAGGTTTTATCCCCTCTTATAACAAGCTAGAGCATGCATCATGGATTTCTTAGCATGTTGTTATACGAGATTCCTTTGATTATATATTTCTTTTCATATTATATGCCCTTATCATCTAATATTAAATGCAGGTTTAATAAGTTTATTTGTGTTATATGGATGAATACTTAGTACAATCAAATATGCAAATGCCTATATTTTACCTACATGATCTAAGCATGTAACAATCGAAGACTACGTTTGTCCATTGTTTGACGGCTAATCGGATTTGAGAAAGTTGTTGTGATGAGTCCTACCTTCTAAGGAAAAGCCACCGTCCATCTACCTTATGTTGCTTCCGTGTATGCTATTTACTTTGAGGGTGAGCCCGGGACATGTCTTTCTCCCCCCTCCAATTTATCGTTGGACATCTTGTAGACTCTTGTATGAATATATGTTATGTGTTGATATTTGGAGATTTTGATTGTGGGTATCTATTGGATATTATTATTATGATACAATTATGATATGATTTACACATATGTTATGATATGGAAATATGGAAGATCCTAAGTCCCATTTTTCCCCCACAGTGAGTCATGCTTACCCGCCCCTAAGCCCTTATTTTCTATGTGTTATGTGAATCCATGTTAATCCCTATTTGTATGACATCCCCATAGCGTGAGTCCTACTTTTCCATCCCTTAGAACAATTTTTTTTACTATCTTTTACACTCTTCCAAACCGATGATGTGAATATGGATACTATAAGGCTTGTTTAGGGACTCTTGGGTTCCCATTTGCCATGTGACTCCTAGACCCTAGGTTCAGGCGTGAAAATTCATTCGGAGCCATCCTATAGGGCGCAGGAGATAAGGGCTTAGTGGTCAGCTCCACATCAATAACAAAGTCAACGATATAAAGATCCAGAGGGACACTAGGTAAGTGTCAAAAACATATCTATAAACTCTCTAGTAAGTGTGGTGCTCTCCAGTGATGCTGGCTACAGAGCACGGGCGTGAACATGAGAAACATATGCTAAACATTCCTTCTCCATCAATCAACTAGCATGCATATAAGAATAATGCCCCTAGGATGGGAGCTAGGTGCTCCAACCCACACCAACTGAGGCATGTCGGGGTAAGATAAGGTCACAATCTTCACATGGCAGTCAAGAATAGCATTATAAGATGAGAACCAATCCATGGCTAAGATCACATTGAAGTCAGCCATATCCAAGAATATCATGTCAGAAATAGTGACTCTCCACATAAAAAAGTCACAACACAACCCCAATATACCTGATTCACCACAAATAATTCTCCTACCTGGGCGGAAATAGAAATAGGCTTGGCAAGCTGCTCAATCATAATATCAATATCAGAAGAGAAACAAGATGCACATAAGAATAAGTAAAGCATGGATAAAATTAAATGAAGTTGAACGATGGCACACAAGAACCATACCTTTGATTGCCGCATAAAAGGCCTCTGCCTTAGCTCTACCGGGACAGCACAATAGACTCTACGCCCACCACTAGCTTATGGGTCTCCAAACGCTCCACCTCTCACTATACCACAACCCCATTTGGTACCACCCCTCATATACTAGGGTGTATCTCTAGGTGTTGGTGCTAGGGCTAGATGAGCTAGCTAAGTTCTTGAAACCTGTGTAGAAGATGCGTGATATAGAGACTGTTTGGCAAAATGCCCTACCTCATCACAACTATGGTAAGACCTGGCCACTCGCCCCCGAGATGGCTAACCTATAAAGCCACCACATCTGGTTGCACTAGATGAACTATGATGGCCTATCTGAGTAGGCCAAGATCTGTTAGCACTTTCAACTGAGGGGATGCTTGTATGGACTGCTCGGCCCCGATAGCCATAACTCTGAACTCTCTATCTCATGGTGGGGGTCCATTAAACTGACCGTGCTAACATAACCTCTTCTCGCCACCCTAGCAATCATGCCTAATGTGCTCAGTCATACGAGCGTGATCCACTATACACTAAAATGTACCTTTATCCGAAACGAAGGAAGTTGTTGCCTCATAAAGAAACCCTACCAATCCCTTGGCAAATAATCAAATCCTATTGAACTCCAAAATAATGGACAAAGTGTATTTAGGGAATGTATGGAATTTGGCTTCATAGTCTAAAACTAACATCGAACTCTGCTGAAGTCTATCGAACTCATCCGAATGACAGTCCCGATGGCTATATGTATGAATCTCTCCAAGAATAGCTCTATGAACTGCTCCTTCATATTTGGTCCGCATCGTAGACTAGACGCGAACCAGTACAACTTTTTCCTTAGTTTTTCCTGTGCTCTCAAGGGCATTGGGGTCGTACCCCCATGCCCACTAAAATGTGAAATCACCCATACTTAGCCCATTTTCAACTCCATATCTCACAAGACCCTCTCTCAAACCCCTCTAAGACTCTATCACTTCTGTCATTCGAGTCTAAGTTAATGTACCAGGTGTTTTTAAGCCTATACTTGTGGGAAAAGTTATTGTTCTAGTGAATTCCTATTAAGTTAAGTAAAATTTGAAATGAAGGTTATCTTAGCGATTAGCTTGGTTTAGTTATGTGATTGTTGAGCTGGTCTTGGAAGGGCAGTTGGTTTATCCTTGGTATAATATTTTTGGAGCAATGTTGTGTGAAGTTAAGACTAAAGATGTAGTTTGGTTTGCATTTGGAATTATTCGAAATGAAGGTATATGTGAAGGTTGCGTAATTGACTTATTTGGGAGTAATTCTTTTGCCATTGTTGCATTGCTTTCATAGGCAGCCTTTGGCATGCCCTTAGCACGACTTATGACCATACCATGCCATGCCATGGCACTATGAGAAAGGACAATTCTACCATACCTAGGTCCCATGCCCATTCCCTTGTGTTTGTCATCTTTCTTCTTTTTAAGAGTGAGTCAAAAAGCCTCTTTGCACCAAATGATTTCATTCCCTTTTCTGAACACGTTTTGACAACTTTTTAGTGATTAAATGATTCTTATAATTTCATCCCCAAAATTAGTAACTACCCCCCCCCACCTCCCGCCTACTAAGTCTCTACATCACTCTTCAAAGGAAGCAAATCCCCTAATCAACATTGCTCTCCAAAAACTCTCTCAACACTTAGGCTAAGTGTTCCTCAAGATCTCCACCACATCTCTTAATATTCTCAAGGCTAATCAAACAAGGTATGTGGGTTTGATTCTTGGTTTCCTTTCAACCAAGAAGTCCTCTTCGGAAACTAAAATTATAAAATTTTCAATCTTTGATTTATATATAATTGTATACTAATTGATATTTACTTAAATTATTATTATTATGACATTTTATGATTATTTATGCATATTTACTAAGGTTGTAATTCAAGCATTTCGGATTTGCATTATTTAATCTAGTTTATATTTTCAAGTCTTAGATACACAAATGAGTTATTATGGTTTTATCCTTAATTGTTCCTATGATTATTGTACTTTGTTTAAATATCAAATTCATGATTTTAAATTAGTTATTGGACCAATACTAAACGTAATTTAAGTTGAGTTATGTTCTTTGGATATTTAGCTTTCATGGCATAACATGAACTTATGATTTTGGACAAAAATAAGTAAATACAAGTATGAAATGATGTTCGATGACTTAAGACCCATTCCATTTTGTTTTGAATCTTTTTTAAGGAGTTATTCTAAATACAAGTTTGAATATGATTCTTTTGACAAGTTTAGACTTTTTGAACTAAATTAAGTTTTGATTATTTCGATTATGCATTGTCCGCTTCCGTGGGATTTTGACTTATCACCAAATGAGCTAGGAGTAGGACTCGACCTAAGGGGTCTTATAGAAAACTTCTAATCTAATAACTACATGCCATCGCAACATATTTTGATTATGCCTTTTTAGACTTTCCGACTAGTGGATCCATCTAGTATTTTCATTTCTGGAGCTATACCCTGGCAAGTTGACTCACTATTTGGCCGGTGTGGAGTATGACTTCGGTATTCCATATTCTAGCTCATATGGTTTTGTTGGATATGGTCTTATTCCAACAATTATTTGCTTATGTGCTTCTCTATGCATTTTCATGGCATTACTTTACGCTTTACTTTGGAACTGAATATATTGTTTATGCTCGGAGTTTGTCATATTGGGTAAGTATTCTTTGTTATTATATTTAGTTGTTGCATTGCATACCTGCATACTTAGTACATCCAAAACACATTTTTGCCTACATGCTATAATCAGGTAGGGATAGATGATCTACCTTATCCTCCTCCGCGTGGTTAGATTGCTCATGAAGACTTTGAGCTTTGGTGAGTTCCCATTCATCGGGAACAAAACCCTTATCTTCAAGCTTTGCCTTTGTTATTCAGATATTTGATGTACTTTCATTTTGACTTAGTATTGAGAGGCCTAGACTTGTATTCTTTGCTCTATTTATTGTCATTGTTTAGAGGTGTGTCTGGACCATTGCTATACTTGGTGTGCTTTAAACTATTTAACTTATGCTTCCGCTTATGATTACAAGTTGTCCTTTAGTCCCATTCCCCATATTTCCTTGTCATTGACCATTTAATCCTATAATGTGCAATTATGATTTAAAAGACTTGTTTGGGGCCCTTCTGGTTCGTATTCGCTATGTCATACCTAGGCCCTAAGTTTGGTTCGTGAAACATACGACCTCAAGTTCAACTTTAAAACTCAAGGATTCATTTCAAGCTCTAAAACCACTTCAAGTTCACTTCAAGGAAATCAAGGTTTAAGGTATGTGAGTCTTCATCTATGAGTCCTTTGACCCATGGAGCCAAACCTTATCTTGTTATGAAAATTACATGTTTCCAAGTTGTATTATCTATGGCTATCTTGTATTATGATTTATGACCATATATTATGTTGGGGTTTTATGAAATATTGATTGATTATGCATCACTATC
>JAPFFP010044915.1:0-12027 GCA_026153255.1 Solanum medicagineum | reverse complement strand
AACCAGAGAGTTTCCATGAAGCAGTATCTCATAAGGACAAAGAAAAGTGGTTTCTCGCAATGCAGGATGAAATGGAGCCTCTGCAGACTAATCAGACTTATGAGATCATAGAACTTCCACGAGGAAAAAAGGTGCTGAAAAATAAATGGGTGCTCAAGCTGAAAAAGGATGGCAGCGGAAAAGTGGTGAAATACAAAGCACGGCTTGTAGTCAAAGAATTCCAACAGAAGAAGGGGATTGACTTTGGCAAGATATTTTCACCATTAGTCAAGATGACTTCAATTAGAGTCATACTTGGAATGGTCGCAAGTATGAACTTGGAGCTTGACAAATAGATGTAAAGACAGCTTTTCTTCACGGAGACTTAGAGGAAGAAATCTACATGAAGTAGCCGAAAGGTTTTGAGGTTTCGGGAGATAACCTCGTATGCAAGTTGAAGAAAAGCTTGTACGGTCTGAAGCAGGCACCTAGGCAGCGGTACAAGAAGTTTGACTCATGCATGGTGAGTCAAGGGTACAAGAAAACTTCAGCAGATGAATGTGTTTACATTAAGAAGTTTTCTGATGGAAATTTTGTTTCTCTTGTATTATATGTAGACGATATTCTGATCGTGGGGAAAGACGCAGCGAAGATTAACCAGCTGAAGAAGGAACTCTCTAAGTCTTTTGACATGAAAGACTTAGGACCGGCTCAACAAATATTGGGAATGCAGATCACCCGAGACAGGAAGAACTGGAGGTTGTGGCTATCTCAGGAAAAGTATATTCAACGAGTGTTTGCACGGCTCAACATGAACAATGCCAAACCAGTTAGCATTCCATTAACCAACCATTTCAAGTTGAGCAAGAGATCGTGTCCCTCATCTAAGGAAGAGATTGGGGAGATGTCATCAATACCATATTCTTCAGCAATCGGAAGTCTGATGTATGCAATGATGTGTACGAGGCCAGATATTGCTCACGCAGAGGGAAGGGTGAGTCATTTTCTCTCCGACCCCGGGAAAGAGCATTGGGAGGAAGTAAAGTGGATTCTTAGGTACCTTAAGGGTACAATGAAATTATGTCTTTACTACGGGGAGTTGATCCAATCTTGGAGCGCTATACAGATGCAGATATGGCCGGAGACCTTGATAGTAGGAAATCTACTTTAGGATTCATTAACACTTTTGGAGGGGGAGTTGTTTCATGGCAGTCAAGACTACAAAAGTGTGTTGCTTTATCCACAACTGAAGCAGAATACATTGTTGCCGCGGAAGCTGGGAAAGAGATGTTATGGTTAAAGCGTTATCTCCAAGAATTTGGAATCAAGCAAAAGGAATATAAGGTACATTGTGACAATCAGAGTGCTATGGATTTGAGCAAGAACTCCATGTACCATTCTCGTACAAAACATATTGATATTCGGTATCATTGGATATGCAAGGTGATGGATCGACAACTATTGAGACTAGTCAAGATCCATACGAAGGAGAATCCAGTTGACATGTTGACGAAAGTGGTGACTCGAGAGATGTTGGAGCTATGCAAAGATATAGCTAGGATGCTTGTTCTTGATATGGCTGGAGGGGGAGAATTGAAGAAGTCCAGCCCCATAGATGATTCAACAAAAGCAGCTGCCAACAACTGTTGAATTGAAGAAGTCCAGCAAATTGATTCAACAAAAGCAGCTGCCAACAATTGTTGAATATTGTATCCCCCTTGTGATGTCACCAATGACATCTATGGGGCTATAATTTCCCTTATAAAAGGAGCTATTGAGCTCCTCCAGAACAAATCAAAAACACCAAGATAAGAGTGTAGTAAAAGTGTGAGTTTGAGAGTTGTTTTGTAATCTATTCTTGTGAGTAATAGAAGAAATTTTTTTTCTCAAATTCGTATTTACAAACGCTCAATTATTCTCTTGGGCTACAACATTTACCAGGTAATTGAGGCCATGGATCAGGGAAAATAGGTAGCCTACATATTTCTCCGTGAGCATGCGGAAAATAAAGACCTGCTCTATAGTGAACAACCTGTACCTCTGGCCGAGCCACCACTTCTTAAGAAATAGCTACTTAACAGAGGGAAGATTAATGAGGAGTGTGGATAGTATCAGTAAAGCAAAAGAAAAGACAACCATAAGGGAATAATCAGAAAAATATGAAAGAAGAAAAGAGCGCTATGTAAATGTTGTGATGCGTTGTTGTTTTTATTAATACTTACAGCGAATCAATAAGTAGATGGTAGAATTCAGAATAATAGTTATGGGAAACTTTCATGGACAGTAGTAAAGTTAATTGCGCAGAAAAAGAAATGTATATATGTTTTATATGTGAAAATAGTCATTCCAGTGTTTCCGCCTTGAAACCATTTTTCTTCATCCCAAAAACATGCCCACAAGATTAACAACCACAACTCAAACAATCCACTGGAACTCCCAAATCCTTCTTAATCAACTCTTTTGCTTTCTCAGGGGAGAAGGCAGGTACTCTATCCTAAATGATTACAAAGCAATACGAAATCACAGTCATGCTAGCATAATTCATCTTTGAGTGTGAACCAATATAAAGGACATTGTACGGTTAATTAAAGGAGATCATGTTCTTTTTCTCAAGAAGAAGGCTCGAATAAACTTTTCTGATCTCTTCATTGGCTCATGTTTAGGTTTCATGTCATAAATTGTGGCAATGTTGGCTACTCAAAGCTATTATTGCCACAGAGGAGAGTTGATACATTATGGAAGTAACGTAAACAACCTCAGCTTTTCAGGCTTAACCTCTATTTTTTATGAAAATTTGATAGAACATCTGGTAAATCACCTAGAAAGATTCACCTGCTTAAAGTTAAAATACAACCGACTGAGTCCCCAGAAAAAGGAGATAAATGGTCGTCCAGTTAAAATGATACCTACAAGTGTAGTGAAAAAGAGAATGGTACCATCTGTTAATGGTTCCAAAGAGAGAATCAATGGGGCAAATCTAGTTAAGAGGGTTCCTACTCCAACCCCTGCAAAGAACCAAAAAATCTAAAGAACTTCTGCCTGCTGAAAATCTAAAGGTTTTATCAAATAAAAATCCTTAAACAAATCTCAATACCTCATCAAGTTGTGTTAAAAGCTTTAAGGCCAAAGGAAGTTTAAAGAAAATATAAAAAAGAGACAGAAGAGAAGTGGGGTTGTAAATAGTCTCAAATATGCCAATCGGAAAAAAAGTTCAAACTTGGCATGTGGGCATCTAGGAAAATATACAAAGTTAAAATCTTTAACAAAATAAAGACATAAAAATCAATCTAAAGGCCTTTTTCCCGTATAATCAACCAAGAACTACAAGAAAATAAACAATCAAACCTGTTACATCGGGTGCTGTAAGTTGGAAGGCGACTTCTGAAACAGAGTGAATTGTATTTTTCCGGGCAATCTATTTAGGGTGCAACAGTGAAGTCGGAAATATTTGGATAAATTTAGTCGTTTTGCTTAACCCAAGAAGGAGTAAGGTTATTTTTCTTAACCCGAGAAGGAGTAAAGTCTTTTTTCTTAACCCGAGAAGGAGTAAGAACGGCTGCAGGTACTTACTAATCTTTTTGAAGTTTGGGATAAGCCTTTAATGGTGGCGAAAAGTTCAAGGTGCTCTTGTCCAAAGTGTGTCAAAATGCAGTATAGCCACACAAAGTCAATGGAAGAAAATCCAAGTGAAGAAGGAGCGCCGAACTTGTGAGCAGAATCAAAGTGCTACCTGTGAGCAGACTCCAATAAGCTTTAGTGCTATAGAAATCAACATATATAAGTTAAGCAATTCATGTTCATTCAAGGGCATCCACAAAAAGAGGCACCGACATCAAGGTAAAGGCATTTTTACCATATAATCAACCAAGAAATGCAAGAAAATTAACAATCAAACCAGTTCGTTCTTGTCAATTATTGTACTGATGAGTTGCCTTTATGTCGTTATGCTGTCTGGGAACACCCTCTTAGTGGTGATGAATTGTGCATCAATATTTTGAAAGAATTATTTGTAATGTCACTGAAATTGGATTACCATTAATTCAGGTACAATATTTTCTTTGAAAGAATTCGCTTGAGCGTCTCTGTAATTGGAGCCGCAACTCCCTCTTCATGGTGATAAAGAGAATCCTATTGGTGTCGCTGCAGTTGTCTGAACAATCAATGGTGAAGGAAATTTTGTTTCAAAGAATTCTATTTCACGGGTCGGCATTTGGATTTTGAAAGTATTCGGTTTCATAGGCACGACAATTGGCGAAGTGTCGTGATGATGAAGAGTGGGCTTCTTGGCGTTAATGTAATTGTATGAACGTTCAAGGATGAACATGGTGTTTTTCACGTCTCGACAATTCTCGTAACACTAATTCATATATAATATTTTGTCGGAAAGATTTCTTTTTCTCGGATCTGTGATCTGTGATGCAATTCCCCTTCCTGGTGATGAAGAGAGGGCTTCTTGCCGCCACTATATTTGCGCCAAATTCAATTGGTAAGTTGTTTTTTGCGCATCGATGAAGGTGATGTTGCAACATATCTCTTGATGAGAAGAAAAAGTGATGCTTTAGGGAGAGGCGGAGGAAGGGTGTAAAGGGTGCAAGGAAATAGTAGAATTGTATAGCTAAAAATAAAAAAGAGTTGGTGGTTTCTAAGGGCGCCACGTAGGGGGGTTGTCAATTCTCTTTTATATATATATATATATATATAAAAGATAAGATAAGATTAAGACCCAAGTGCAAACATAAAATACAGAATTTCATCGTCTTAACTTGCAATATCTAACATAAAAATATTTTTATCCAACGTACTGTCAACTACATTTCATTGAATAAGCAATAGATATAACATCTGCAAGCGTATTCATTACGGAAGTTTATTAAAAGCAATCTCTAACACAGCGGTAAGGATCTATATATTGAATTTCTGCTCTCCCAAAGTACCAATCCGCAACAACTTCTGCAATTGTCTACACACAAAAATATTAAAATAAATCAAAATTTTTTATCATGAACTCATCAAAACTATGATCAAATTCTTCAAAAAAGAGAGAATTTAGCATTGTCTCGTTGACCTGCCAAGAGTCATAAATTGAATTGATTATGAAAAGTGGAGTTTGAACGTATGGAATAATGTTCTGAGGAAAAAAGCACTGCAACATATGAAATTAAGGATAAGTAATGTTATAGCATATAATTACATATATTATTTTTATTTCAAAAGCTTAAACTCTAATTACCAAATTCGGTTCTATTACAGATGTGCAAGCTGGGGCCAAATTCTTAGCCGACTCCTGAGAATGAAGAGGAACAAATTTAACTTCTTAAACATGCCAAAATTACTAATAAATAAATAAAAGATGTGACTCACATGTAGGTTAACAAGTTGTCGATACATCTCTTGAATATATGAAGTACCATTAATTGTCTTCCTGAATAAATTGTAAGATGTCAAATCATTTGCAGAAGATTTAGAGTAAAATTTTCTTGAGATTAGATAAAAGAGGATTGTACTAACCCATTGATGAAAAAGCTAGCATCCGCAACACACTTAACTCTTGCATTCTCTGGAAAGAGGCATTTGAACTTGTCGCAATTCCAAATGGTTGCCAATCCTCCTGCTGATGTCCCTGAGAAAATGGCTTGATAGTCAAGTAGGAGTTTTTTCTTTAAAGAAGAAGAAGAAGATATAGATAGTATAATTGAATAGGATATCATTATTACGTTTTCAGCATGTTTCATTCCTTTGCTCCATAGATCTTCCATAATAGTCTTACATATTCTTGCCCCTCTAAAATTCAATTTGTTCTCCTAATGTACATTATTCGGCAAATCTAATCAGAAAAACATCACAGAATTAATAATATATATATGTGTAGTATATGTACTTTTTACGGGGTCAACTTGTTCAACATCACCGGTGAAAGACTTCACCCTCACCTCACCTTGTTCCAATTGTAAACTGTACCAATGTTTGCTCGTAGTTAGAAGAACTAAGGTAAAAATATATCCATGCACACAAAGAAAAAACAACATATATATATATAGCAAGATATATTTATACAAATAAAATAGTGTGTATCACCTGGATTTCGTTTAGAAGTATTATGAAGTATTTCGGCGAAAAAACCTAGTGGATCCATATGCTTGGAGGAACCTAAGAACATAGTTGAACGGTAAATGCAATTGGGATACTGCTGCACCAACCGCCTCCCTATAAATATAAATTATTTTTCCAGAGTCACCACGATTAATTAGTTCTGTTAAATATGAAAATTAATTAAAAAGAAAAATTAGTTAAGCAGTAAATAACTAACATCCAAGTAGATAATCCAACTGCGAAGTCCGGTACCATGTCCTCTGTTCAAATGATATGCTGGTGGACTACCATCGAGGCATACTGTTGTCAAAACAAATGAATATTTATGTGATTTATAATTTTCTTCAATGAATTAAGAATATATTTATGTATACATTACCCGCGCCTTGAGCAGTTGCGCTTTCAAGTATGGTGATATTGACATACAAGTCATGTTGGGCACCAAGAACATGAGTTGTACAAAATGCCGCTAGCAAAGTCAACAGAAATGTTGTCACCCTATCACAAACAGAAACAAATGGCATCAGTAACAAGTTGTAGAATTAAAACAAGAATAACTAAAATAAATTAGACAAGTGAATGAATATTACATGTTGTCAAGAAGAAACTATTGCTCTTCTTAAAAGGACTGAAATGAGGAGAACGAAAGTGAGAAAGCAAACAATGTTAAGAGTGAATGAGAAGGTATAAGTTTACCTCTATTTATAAAGGTAGGTTTTCCTCCTAGTCATTTTTAATTTTTTTAAGGATGATTTATCAGAGAATGAAGGTAAGATTAAAAAAAAGGTACACATTTGACCCATATAATTTTTGGCAAATAGGATTACGAGTAACGTTTATGACAAAATTAAAAGGAAAATTGTCCTAAATTAAATACATCAATTCAAAAATAAATGACTGATGCCATATGAAGTGTCCTCACATAACAGTGCTCAACCCTAACAACTATCTAAAAATTGTATTCTATATTAAAAACATAGAATTATGTCAACTTCTCTCTTCTTACCGCACTTTCTAACATTCCCTAGTCTTGATTACTCATTAAATGGCCTCCTTTAATTATCACGTAATTAATTTGTTGCATCACATGTGAAGTACTCCTCTTTTAATGCAAATTTCAAATATTCTTTTGTAATAATTTATTATGGAAATTTATAAATAATGCAACATGACATGCGTTCATTTCAAATACAATATCTTTGTTTGGAGATTGTAGTAATAATTTATCATGGAAAGTTATAAATAATGCAACATGACATGCTCATTTCAAATAAAATATTTTTGGAGATTATAGTAATAATTTATTATGGAAATTTATAAATAATGCAACATGACATGCGCTCATTTCAAATACAATAGTTTTTTGGAGATTATAGTAATAATTTATTATGAAAATGTATAAATAATGCAACATGACATGGCTCATTTCAAATACAATATTTTTTTGGAGATTTTCTACGCATATCATAATATTGAAAATACTAATTCAGAGTCTAATAAGGGTACTTTTTCTAAGTTAAAAAAACTTAATAAAGAGTGGTCAATAATTTTATACGCCAAAAGGGGTTATTCGCAGCATTCTGAACAACCACTAATTATGGAACCAATAACTTAAGGAACCAAAAAAGAAATATTAGTAGAAGTCCAAAATAATATTTTATAAAAATGTAGGAGGGTGTTTGAGTTGGCTTATTTGTAACTGTTTTTGATTATTAAACACTTTTTAATTTTTAGAGGTGTTTGGCAAAGACTTAAAGTACTTTTAAGCACCTTACTTTAGACTTAAAAAGTAAAAAAAAAAAAGGTCAAAAGCCATAGGTACCTATTTTGACTTTTTGCTTTTAGTTTGTAAGTCAGTTAAAAAAAAAAAATTTATCCAAACACCTCCTAAGTTTGCCATAAGTATATAGCACGAACATATAAGAGGAAATGTTCAGCTCGGTGATATGGCGCCACATAAAGCGAGTATTCTGTTTATTGTTTTCTTGAATTATTTGATTTTAAATTTTAAAATATATATTCAACTAAATAAAAATAAATAAAAAACTCTTAAACTCAAGAATCGCTTTGATTACACAAAACAAAAGCGGTCAATCTTTCTCATACAAATAAGAAAGACACGACCAGTCACAAGACTTCCATAATAATATCATGGAAGTATATATTACATCATTCTCCTAATGGCTAATATAATTCAATCATTTAATCTTTATAAAGATTATGTCTTTTGTGAATATTTTTAAACAATGCAGATACTCTTCATTGGCTTTCAAAACAAAGAAGAATTTCAATTTACTATTGGAAAAAGTGTTGAAACAAATTGATGGTTGATAATCATAAATCACATAAGTCTTACAAAAATTCTTTAAAAAGGAATATCAAAATCACTCAATTTTAATCATATCAAAAACCAACATGGAATCAACATCATACTTCAAATATGTATATATTTACTTAGCAAAATAGTCATTTTACTTTATAAGCACCATATAATAACATAAGGATCATGAAATCATTATTAGCATGCACTTAGAATTGAGAAACTTAAAGAAAAGGTAAATTGTATAGTAGGAAACCCTATAGGTGAAAGGATACCCATAAATCAACTCACATACCTGGAGAACTAGAAAGAAACAAAATTGAAACCTTTGGGGAAGAATCTTGAAAACCCTAGCCTTGTTCTTGAGAGCTCTTACCTTAGGAATTTGGAATTAAAGGAATGAGAGAATGATAGGTGTTTCTGGGGCTTGAAGACTAATATAGGTCTCTCTTTCCGTCCCCCAAACGATTTATTATAGGAATTGAATTACGAAAAATGACCAAATTACCCCTAATTAAAAACTATTGAAAGCAACTTACGGAACCCTAATTACGGGTTGTAGATTGACTTATGGCTCGTAAGTCCCCTCGTCTGATGGCACACCTTAGAATCCTTAAATCTGACTTTTGTCTAATTGAAAACCATGATCAACTCGTGGTTGGACTCGTAGAGTTTTTCCACACTTAGCCAAGTTTCCTACTTATTCTCGACCTTATTCTACCAAATCGTATATGGGTTGTATCCTAGTCCATGGGTCGCCTGATAACTCATAAGTCACCTTTCTAAAAATTTCAGATTTCCTTCGTGTCTGGGGTCCCACTCATGAACCTGTCTACGGGTCGTAAGGTCTCCTATGAGCCCTAACTTACTCCGGGAACTACCCCACACTTGAAATTTTTTTCCTTCCTAAATTCTATATATAAGAACCAATCATATAGGTTGTATAACAACTTACAGGCCGTAGTGGTCTCGTAACCTAGATTCCCAATTATTTTTTAGACCAATTTTTTTGCACTCAAGGCTCCTAAACTAGGGGTTGTTACATGTCCGTTCCTGAGGAGAAGTGGGAACGTATTATCATGAATTTTGTAGTCAGGTTGTCTACTACTATTGGGGGTTTTGACTCTATTTGGGGTGGATCGTCTAACCAAATTCGCCCACTTCATTCTGGTTAAAGTAAAGTATATAGTTGAGAGACTTGCCCAACTTTATATTAGTCAAATAGTGAGGCTTCATGAATTCATGATTGTGTTAGATCACGACTTATTGTTATTTCACATTTCTAGAGGGCTTTACAGCATGATTTAGGTACTCAGTTGGATATAAGTACAATGTTTCACCGCCAGACTGATGGCCAGTCCGAGAGGACCATTTAGGTGTTAGAGGATATGCTCTAGGCTCGTGTTACTGATTTTGGTTCTAGATGAGATCAATGCTTGGCCTTGGTGGAGTTTGTATACAATAAGAGTTATCATTCTAGCATTCAGATAGCACCTTTTGAGGCCTTGTATGGACGGAAATGTAGATTACCCATCGGAATGGTTTGACAAGGTAGCGTGGAGAGCATGGGTGTTAATATATTGAAAGATAATCTACAGTGGGTGATGTTGATTCAGAGTAGATTGGTGACAACCTAGAATCACCAAAAGAGCTATGCTGATAGGTAAATTCGACCTTTGGAGTTCATGGTTGGTGACATGGTATGGTTGAAGGTCTCAGCCTTGAAGGGTGTTATGAGATTCGGGAAGAAGATCAAGCTCAGTCTAAGGTTTATTGGTCCTTTTGAAATTCTAGACAGAGTGGCAGAGGTGGCTTATAGACTTGTTTTGCCACCCAATCTATCTTTAGTCCATCTTGTGTTTTATGTCTCAATGTTGCGGCCTTATATTTTGAATAGTCTCATGTGATTTCCAAGGATTCAGTTGAGTTGAGCCCTGATTTGACTTATGAAGAGCAGCCAATGGAGGCGGGTGAGGAAGTTGAGGACTAAGGAGATCGCTTCAGTAAAGGTTTAACGGAGCCATAGGCCTGAGAGTGAGGCTACACGGGATATAAAGTCAGATATGTGCATACCTGATATGCTCAACTATGTAAGCCTTTAGGTATGTTCCTTATCTCATGTTCGAGGACGAATATTATTTTTAGTAGTGGATGATGCAATGATCTCAAAGGCTATTTTTGGTACTTTTGATTCAAATTACTATTTTGTCCTTCCTAAAAGTTATCTTGGGTCATTTTTTGTTAAATTTAAAAGTCAAATTTTGAAAACCTTGTATAAAGTTGGAATTTTGCTTAAGAAAGAGTTTTAAAAGGCTTAAAGTTGAAAATTTTGAGTTTTGTGGTCATTTTGCATGTTGACTATCAGATTGCAACTCTATCGATTACATCAACTCCAGAATGTTGAATCTAATCTTAGAGAACTGAATTTGGAGTTAGAATGGAGATTTTGGACCCAAAGTTACATTTTCAGTTCATTTTGGATATTAGTTTGACTTTGATCAACATTCAGAGCTCGGAAGCTTGAATCAAAATTCTGACAATTTCAGTGGTTTCAAGTGATGAAACTAACGCTAGAAATGGATTCGTTGTAATTTTTAAAGCTTCCAAGATTATTTTTGAGTATTTGAGTCCTAAACTACTTTAAACGATCTTTCTCGAGTTCTAAGCCAATGAGGTCTCGAATTCGAATTCTGAAGGTTTCACTGAGTCTGAAACGTCATTTCTGATAGGGTATCATGTTTGGTTGGTGTTCACAAGATTCTGAACGAATCCCAATGGTCCATGTTGTGAATTATAGAAGCTATGTTTTTTCCAGTTTTTTTTTAGTTATTTCTGGTGCAGGTGGATTTTACTCTCTGCTTTCATGGATGTGGGTCTGCATTTGTGGAGTGTACTCTGCCGGACCTCCATGTTTGTGGAGTGTATTCGCCCGGACCTCCGTGTTCGTGGAGCTGAGGTCCGCGTTCGAAGAGCACTGGACCTTCCTGGCTTCCACGTTTACGGAGCAGAAAAGTTCCCTGTATAGTGATTACTTTTAAATGATAGGTCTGATTGATTTTCTCTATTTTTAACACTCCAAGCTTCATTTTAGATAGGATCTTCTAGTTTTTCAAGGCAAATTGATTGGATAATTATTTTCTAACCTATTTCTTTAATTTTCATTGATTAAATTGTATTTTTAACTTAAATATTGGAGTTATTAATTGGGGAATCTTTCGGAGTTTGATTCCCAATCATAAATTGATGATTTCTACCACATTTTAACTCTATTTTGAGACGAATTTTTTACCGTTGAATTTTTTATTACTTAGAGAACATTTTCATGTATTAAATTTCAAATTTTGACAATTTTTTTGGCATGAGAATTTTGACTATTTTGCCCTTTTCATCTAAATTGATTAATTTTAATGCCATTAGTTTTGTTATGTGATTTGGGGTCCATCATCCAGAGTAATGACGATATCAATGATGATGTCACACACCGTATTGGGGCAGCATGGACTAAATGGAGGCTTGCCTCTGGAGTATTATGTGACAACAAGATACCACCGAAACTCAAATGTAAGTTTTACAGAATGGTGGTTAGACCATCGTTGTTGTATGGAGTGGAGTGTTGGCCAGTTAAGAAGGCACATGTT
>JAPFFP010044914.1:0-12028 GCA_026153255.1 Solanum medicagineum | reverse complement strand
ATATTTGTGTTATTTTTTAAAAGATACCTAAAATAATTTATTTTTGTTGGATTAGAAAAATATTCAATGCACAGTTTAATTATATATTTATATAAATATTTTACAAAAATGAATAAAAAATTCAAAAACTTTAATAAATTAAAATCCTCAAAAAGAAATTTTAGAAAAAACTGAAGTTGAAAATTTCAAAATTTTATTAATTTAATTTATAAATTTAAAATCCTCATTTAATTATGTCAATTTAATATTTAAAAAGTCTAAATCAATCGAATCCATGTATCATCTTATTTAGCCGTATTTATGTTGGCAGGCTAACATGATATCATAAAGAAAGAAATAAAAACGAGGAGTAAAAAAGACATTTGGAGTGCTATAAACTGTACAAATCTATAGCACCTCACAAGAATATCAACCATTGAAGTTTTAAACACGTTCTATATTTGTTTAATCGGTACATTTTAAAAAATATAACTATTAATTAGAAATATTATTTGATTAACATATTGTTTATAAGTAATTAAATTTTTTAATTCATATGTGCAGTTTTAAAAAATTAATAATAAAAACAAATTAGAAAAATATAATTTTTATTATTATTTAAATCAATACTTATTTTTAATATATTTGATAATTAAAATAAAATAGAAAAAACATTAAATATTTTAAAATAAGTATAATAAATAAGTAAAAATAAAAAAATGGAACAGAACATTAAAGCAGAGGACAAATGATCGATTGTACAATTTATTTTCCGAAGACCCAAAAAGATTGATGGTGCGTTTTGAGGCTTAAAGCAGAGACAAAGTAGGATCACAATTAAGACCAATTTTTACTTTTATTTTGAAAGAAGAGATATGCTAACTTGCCATAAAAAATTGACCCCACAGGCATCGTAAAGATCATAAATAACGTTTTCTTTGGAAAACAAAGTTAAGGTGGAGTCATTGTTGTCTCTTCAAATTTAAAAATAATGGTGAAAATAAATTATCGCTATATCATAGAAATTTATTAAATCAAAAAATATTTACACTTATACTCCTTTCATTTTAAATTAATTGAATTTTTAAGATTTTTCCCAATATTTGAAATAGTTGAATTGGTCAAAGTTCTTTGAAACATTTTTTATATTTGCCCTTTCATTTATTGAAGTTTTATATTTTCTAGGAGATAAATTACATTACATATTTATGATTTCAAACAAAGAACAATAGTGGAAAGTATAATGTAAATTTTGTCTTTGAATATTTTTCTTAATATGTATTTATTATCTCACAAATTCAATCAATATGAGACACAGAGAGTATTGTATTAATAGTACTAAATGCATTGAAATTTTAATTATGTCATTAATAAAACTCCTACCAATTAACAGGGATAAAATAGTAATTTCATTACACTAAGCATTGTTTTCTTAATTGATATGTAAGTCAAAACTTGACATCTAATAGTGAATAAAGGGAGTACATTTTAAGCATTCAAATGGATCAGATTTATCTTATAAAATGGAACTGCAAAATAAAATTAATTATTTTATATTGTCATGAAGTTTCATTTATGTAAAGCAATTTTTAGATTAAAAAAATATATATATTTATGAAGTTTAATTTCAGATTCTTCGTATATAAATATTAATACATTAAATACTTTATAATATAAGTCAATTTTAAATGTGCTCTCTATGTATTAAAATCAAACAACTACACTGCAAGAACTATGAAAATTTTACACTTACAAGTTTTATCAAATTTATTTACAGTTAAATATATTAAAATATAAATATTAAACCACAAATTAAAATATCACGAACCCGAACGAACCGTGAATGGCACCCACACTAATTCTGCGATAAGTAACACTACAATCCAATCAAGCAATCTAACACAATTCAAGCATTTAAAAATTATGAAAGCAGATTTAAACAGAAAATAAGTTGAGCTCCCATATACTCAAATAGAAATAAACTAAGTAATACAGAACAACCACCTAGGACTTGAAAGTCAATCTACCATAAATCTATCTAATTGCCCAACATAACAGGGATGTATCCCCAAAAAATCATAGAAAAATAAATAATTAAAATATGCAAGTTTGGAAACAAATAGATAGAGAAGATAGACAAATCCATGAAATGTCACAATGAGCTAGTTCATCCTTGAATTCGAATAATCACTGGCCCCAGCTGAGATCTGTTGCGTTCCGACACATTATTAGATTGAGTGTCACATTCTAAGATATTATTTAATCAGGTGTCACGTTTTGATACAACTTTTTTGGTTGTAAGTTCCATAAGAGGGTCATTATTAAAATTGTTTAATAAAAATAATAATCATGAAAGTGATATGTAAGCATGAACAGTAGTTTGTTAGTATGTCATATGTGTTTGGTTACTACGTTGAAGTTACTTGTCTATATTTCGCTTATGGGAATAGTTGTGTGATCCTACTAGTATACTGTTGTTATGTGTACTAATACTATACTTGCTAATTTTTTTTTTTATTGATTATGGGACATTTTCAGGAGATTATTGATAGACCTTAATTCAGGTTACCATGTATTATTCTACTATCCTTAGTCCATTTGCTCTCGAACTCAGATACTTAGGTATATATTTATTTTATAATTTCTAGGGTTGCATTCCCTTTTGTTAAACACTCAGATAGAGTTTTGGTATAATGGTTTTTAGTTTCTGAAAGTTATCTTTGCATTACTTAGATTTCTATTTGAGTTTATGAGAATTTATATTATTTAAACTTATTTTGTAGCTTTAAAATGCTTAATTTATGCTAGTTTTATTTAGTTGGATTTGGCATTGATTCTCCCACTGAAGGAGTAGTGTGGATGCCACTATCCGACAATCCGGGATCATCAGAAAGTTGGCATCAAATCATAGGTTCATTGATCTCATTGTACCAAATGAGTCTTGCGAAACGGTATGGAGATCTCTATGCTTTTCTTCGAGAGACTACAGGACTTTAGGAATTTCTTTTATATATCCTTTCTCTTCTTTTTTTCGTACTATAACTTGACTCCAATTTATATCTGATAATCTTAATTATTATCTAACCTCTTTTACTCTTCTATTCATAAATGTAACATGCATTACAACAGTGTCAAGATAATAGCTCCTACAACTAAGCTTGTAGAGCAGCTAACAATGAGAAGTACAGGTTGAGGCAGAGGTAGAGGAAGGGGAATAGGCCGAGGCCAGGAAAAGGTAGACCCCATTGGGGGTGAGGTGCAATGCAATAATGTGTCTATAGGAGAGGCTCCTCCCGCACCATGGATTGAAGTAGAGGAAAATATGGAAGTTGAGATGGAAGAAGATGCACATGCTAGAATTGCAAGACTTCCCCCTTTGGACTTAGCAACTGCATAGCAATTACTGACTTTTTTGAGGGAGTTGATTGATTTTGGAAACATTTCCATAGTGCTCATCGCTCAAGCTTCAATTACTCACCCCATCACAACTCCATCCCCAAATATGGGAAGGTTCTTAGATAATGATGCTTTCTTTCATCCCCTTCTAGGCCCAGTAATGACTGGCACTGAGCATGAGAAGTTATCCAAGTTGCTAAAGGTAAAGGCTCTAGTATTTTAAGGTTCAAAGAGTAAGGATGTATATGACTTATTGTTAGATTATTATGAACAGTTTCATAAGTTACATATTGTGCACCAATAAGGGATTGACTTCGTAACTTTCCAGCTTTAAGGTGAGACTAAGAAGTGATGGAGAGACTTTATGAAGTGTCAATCACTAGTTTTGCCACCATTTACTTAAGCTTAGTTTCTTGCCTTATTTTTGAAAAAATTTGTGCCCCAGAACTTGAGTGATCATAAGAAGGACTGGTTTATGGCACTTGAGCAGAGTGGCATGACAGTGGCCAGTTATGAGATGAAGTTCCATGCCTTGTCCATATATGCTACTCAATTAGTGACCATAGAAGAGGAAAGGATAATGTCGCCCAAGTTATGCCTCTTTTTTTAGGATAAAGTGATCGTTGTCAAGATATATAAGCTAATATTGGTTAGGGTCGAACCCATAGGGAATATGGTAGACTTAGAAGAATTCAATTGCAGTTCGGGTTGATTAACCAACTCATCTCACCAAAAGGGGGAGGGGGGTATAATAACTATGAAAAATAATTCTAAGTTAAGACAAGTGTTAAACTAGTATGATGAATAATTAGGGCATTGTGTTCCCCATGACTCCCTAACTCAGTATTACCAGATATCTGGTATGGTGAACGGTAAGTGACGTTCACCAAATCCTTTGGCCCAGGCAAGAGGCGAATTTCACTACATGATTTGGTCCATCCCCGCAGTGTGATATTACTAACTCTTACCTATTGTCCTAATACAACCTACCCTTGGTCCAGTTTGGTTGATTAGATGAGAAACATGAATTGAATTATGTTGATTAATCTCTTTTCATATTCATTACTACCTTAGTGCAGTCAATAACACTAGGCGGGTTCTAATGTTGACCACTATTAGAAAGCATTCAATACAAAGAGAATTAATTAATACATGCATGCACACTTTTGAAGAGTTACAAATTATCCGATTTTACTTTGTTAGTTTTTCATCGTTCCACCACAATACTAGTTATGGATTTAGCTACTCATGATCAGTGTAGATGCGAGACTTGTGAACTTGAATAACAAAATTGAGTACTTACACAAGAGAATTAAGCAAAGAAATCCAAACTCTTCAATGAGAATCACAAGATTAGAATCGAAAGATGAAATAAAGTTTTACAAGTGGTTCTTGGACTCTCTAACGCTTCTCTATTGTTCTCTTTTCGTTATCTATGAAAAATAATCTAGAAAACCTATTTATAGTGTTTAAAATACAAAATAAAAAAGAAATAGGATAACTGGGTTGGCAGGCTCTACGAGGTACTCTATAGGCTATATAACAGTTAACAGCTCGTGATCGGGCTTTCGTGACCTGTTGTTTCAATTCTGGAGTTGTCTTCTACGACACCTCTCTATGGCCTATATAAGATTTTACAGCCCATAGGGGGTTTCATCTAATGAACTTTCAGCAAGTCTCCACCTTCTAATCCTCAGGGCACGATGCAAAGTCTGCGACTCGTAAAGTCTTCTAAGGCTCTTCTTCATGTTCAGAGACTCAACTTCAGAAATTCACCCTTCACTAGAATTGTACACAAAACCCTCTTTATGACTCATAGAATACAATACGACCCATAAAGGGTCTCGTGGAACTTCACTTTCAGCAACTTTTGCACATTTTGCCCAAAAATAGTGCCAACCTTGAAATCCTGCAAAACAGACATAAAAACACATCAAACCTACTAACATCCCGTTGAGAATACATAAAATTCCAAGTTTTAAGTATCAAAAGTATTGTATTTTGACAGCACAAAGAATTTGATTAGTTGTCAAAGGTTTGACTTCTAAGTTGCAGGTTTTATCTATCATATAACTGCTGTAGATAAGAGTTTTAATGAGGTAACAGATTTCGTAAAAGAGGTAGAGGGAGTTAGAAAGGTAGGGTAGGCCAAGTCTTTAGCTAAGCATCTCAAGAGTGTAGGTAATTTCCAAGGTTCTTAATCCAGAGGGCCAAGTAAGCCAACTATTGTAGCTTGACTAGTTCATTGAACCATATCTACTTCCACCGGATGTTACTTTAGAACTTCATGTCAGGCTATTACTCAAGATGGTGAGGGAGCATCTTCCACAGCAGGTAGTCGACCTTTTCTTGATCACAGTTGTTATAATTATAGAGAGCCAGGACATAAAGAATTGAATATCCCCACCTCTATATGACTAATCCAATGCAACAACAAGCTAGAGTAGTAGTGCGGGCAGGTGGAGGTAACAATGGTAAAGAAATTCTACATGGTGGGAAAGGATGAAACTTAAGATGTTGTAGTGGTCGAAGTAATGGTAATGCAGCTAGGGGAGTAATGCAGACAGTCAAGGAAGTTTCCAGTCAAGATGATCAACCTAGTTTTATGCTTTTCTGGATAGGACAAAGCCTAAGGAATCTGATATAGTGATCACATGTACTATTCTTATATGTGATCGGATGATTACTATTTTGTTTGACTCAAGCTCTACTTATTCTTATGTGTCGATAAATATTGTCTTAGATTTTGATGTGATTTTTTATATGCTTGATGCTCTCTTCTACGTTTCCACCATAGCTAGAGAGTCAGTTGTAGTTACCCATATCTATCATATTATTTTGTTTTGTTTATGGGATTTTAGGCTTGGGCTAACTTGGTAATTTCGGACATGACCGATTTTGATGTGATCTTAGGCATGATATGTCCCCTATCTTGCAGTGCTTAATTGTAATGTTAAAACTGTAACTCTAGAGATCCCAAAAAGTGAAAGTTTATAATGGGAAGGGGTTACAGCTAAGACAGTTAAACTCATATCATATATTCAGGCTATAAAAATGGTAGGGTAGGGTTGTCTAATATACTTGACTCCTGTTTGAGATATTAAGACAGAGTCCCCTTCTATTGATTCCATTCTTGTAATATCTAAGTTTAAGGAAGTCTTTCCTGCAAACTTGCTTGGTATGCCTACTTAAAGTGTTATAGATATTTGCATTAATTTAGAGTATGACACTCATGTAATCTCTATCCCTCCTTATCGTATGACTCCATCAAAGTTAATAGAACTTAGATTTAGATCCAAAAACTCCTTCATAAGGTTTTCATCTGTTCTAGTGCTTCATCATGGGGTGGCATAGTCTTGTTTGTTAAGAAAAAGAATGTATTATAAGAGTGTGAATAGACTATATCACGCCCCAAAAGGGTACCCTAGGTGTAGCTGACACTCGAGACTATTGCTAGCTTCCAAGCGAACCACTTGGACTCATCACATTAATCACAATCTAATAGTGGAAGACATCAATGATCAAGAATACTTAATGGAAAGTAATAACCAAATCAATAATCAAAGGCCAAAGGCTAACCATTCTATCAATCAACTGCATAAGACTACTATGAAGCCTCTAATCTTCTAACTAAATGGTGCCAATAACAGGTTCATAGCTACCTCAAAATAGAATAAAAAGGTTAAACTCAAAGCTAGAAGAGAAACATGATATCCTCCGAAAGTAGGAGAGGACTCACCAATCAATTAAATGCAAATGGGTCCTCAATGGGGCGCATGTTGATGATTGCTAGTACCTTTCGCTGCATCATGAAAAGATACAGACCCAAGTAGACGTCAACACGTGAAATGTATGAGTATGTAAAATGATAGAATGAAATATGTAAAGTTAGAATAACATCAACTCAAATAACTTGAATTAAGAAAGTAGGAAACTTAACAAGAATGTCAAGAGTCTAAAGTAAGAATATAGTTTAGACAATGACCACTCATATACATTTAATCTAATCCTCTTAGAGTACTATCAAGACCTATATAAGAGTTTTTCTGACTGACAACCATCACCTATGAGCTGGTAATGATCAACGAAGCGATGTCATTATCACACCCATCCAATACCTTACCAGAATAAAAGACATATCATAAGTGGATCCACAATCAATAACATCAAGTCCTCTTTTTAGGGCAATAGGAAAACATCTTATTTTACTGTTCAATCATCTCCTACGTTGGTTACGTAATTACTGAATTTGAGCTGGACTTACCCTAACTCAATTCAGTTCTCAATACTTCTCCCAAGACTCAAGATGTTCATAAGACATTAATCCTATGGCTAACTCAGTCAATTAGTCTTACTGGACATTTGTCAACTCAATTCATCACATTAACTATCAACTTTTTGGTTAGGAATATTCTTTTAGGATAAGCTCATGGCTCATTCTTTTAGGATTAGCTTGTCTGGTTCTAAAATGCTTAATTTGTGCTAGTTTTATTTAGTTGGATTTGACATTGGTTCTCCCATTAGAGAGGTAGTGTAGTGCCGCTCACAATCGGTTCGGGGTGGTGACATCACATAAGCTAATGCAAGCATTAGTAATACGTAACGTTAAACTTGTATCTAACAAGGTATTACTAATACACCTAGATAATGCAAGCATTATTTTTTATTAATACATTGTATTAAATGACCTCTTATACAAATATGAGAATTAGTTCATTCCCTGTGCATTGGAAAACTTTTACTCTTTCCATTTCTTTTTAGTTGCCATACTTTTCATCTTTATAATTAAAATTGTATAAACTTTAACTAACATTTTAAGATGTACTTTTCTTCTTATTAATATGAAAAAGTTGCAATCAATAATACTTTTTAAAATTATTTTTTAATCTCTAAATTTTTATTTTGAAATATTAATTAAATAAATTTTAAAAATTAGTAAAATTGTTTTTATCATCTTCTAGTTGATTGTTGCTTCTTTGCTGCCTAGTACTTTATTTTTATTATCTTTAAGTTGTTGTTTCTATTCTGCCTGGTACTTCTAGTTGTTGGATCTTGTTACTATTGTTGTTGTATATTGTATTGTTGTTGTATATTGTTGTATATTGTTGTGTATTATTGTATATTGCTGTATACGAATCTGATTGATGAGACTCGGACTAAAATTAATGATAGGTTAGAGGCTTGGAGACATGCCTTGGAGTCCAAAGGATTTAAACTGAACAGGACCAAATAGAATACTTGGAGTGCAAATTCAATGTTACGAAGGATGAAGCAGACATTGATATGAGACTTGTCACTCAACCTATCCCCAAGAGGGAAAATTTTAAGTATCTGGGGTCCATCATCCAAAGTAGTGGCGATATCGATGATGACGTCACACATCGTATTGGGGAAGCATGGACTAAATGGAGGCTTGCCTCTGGAGTATTGTGTGACAAGAAGATACCACCTAAACTCAAAGGTAAGTTTTACAAAATGGTGGTTAGCCCATCTTTGTTGTATGGGGTGCAGTGTTGGCCATTAAAAAATGCACATGTTCAGAAGATGCATGTCGCAGAGATGAGGATGTTGAGATGGTTGTGTAGTCGCACCAAGAGTGATAATATTAGGAATGAGATCATTCGGGAGAAGCTAGAGGTGGCCCCTGTGGCTGATAGGATGAGGGAAGCAAGACTGCGATGGTTTGTACATGTGCAGAGAAGGAGTATTGATGCCCCTGTTAGTAGGTGCGAGAGGTTGGTTTTGGGAGCAACACGGAGGGGTGGAGGTAGACCGAAAAAGTATTGGGGGAGGTGATCAAACAGGATATGGTGAAACTTGATTTCACCGAGGACATGACCTTAGATAGAAAAGAGTGGAGGTCGCGAATTAGAGTAGCAGGTTAGGTGAATGTCTGGCTTTGGGGTATAGTGGGATAGCATTGTGTTATATTATGTGTTGTCATTATCAGTCGTATGTGTGTTAAATTTATCGTAGTTACATATTGTTATGTGTTTTTCATTATTAGTCATCCTTTTTATTCCATTTTCTTTCCTTTTTGTCATATCTAGTTTATTCTGCCTATGGGTTTTTGAGACGAGGGTTTTCAGGAAATAGTCTCTCTACTTCTATGAGGTAGTGGTAAGGTCTGCGTACATTATACCCTCCTCGGACCCCACTGGTGGGATTCCACTAGGTATGTTGTTGTTGTTGTAGTAGAATTGTTTTTTGCGAAAATGTAATATAATAGTTAAAAAGAAAAGAAGAAAGTAATAAATAAATTGATTAAAGAATTCAAATTTGATAAAGAAGAGTATAAATATCAAAAAGAAAACTCATTTATAATGTGAATGTACATTTGGGCTATTATGGCCCAAATATTTTTTTCTTTGAGAGAGGAAAAAAGTAGTAGGATTCCATTGGGCTTATCATCATTATTAACAAACAATAAAGGGGAAATTTTACACACACATATATACAAAAAAAAGTAAAAAATTTATTTAAAAAATAATCCATATTTTATTTATATAAAATATAGCCCCAAATCAATGAAACTATATGTGACTATATAATATAGTTTGTCAAAAGTTATAGAAAATATATATTACTATACAATGTATATTACTTATACATGAGTTATACACTAAATATATATTATGATATGCAAATATACATTGACTATACATGTCTATACACGAGGACTTTTTTTTTGTAATTATTGTAAATGAAGTGTCTCTCGGTGTAATTTGTCCAATAATAAATAAACTTTACACTGACAGAGAGAATATTTTCCTTTACAAGCAAAACAAAATAGAGTGTCTTAATTTTTGAGAAATTTTGAGCAATTTTTAATTTCTTGTTTGCTTATAAAATTTGGGATAATTTATTTCAAGATTAATATTGAATTGGTTATTCACAAATTTTGGATAGAATAGTAATTTTAAAATACTTATTTCGGAATAAAATAGGTAAAATGGTAAATATATTTTTTAGTTTTATTTATACATCAATTTTCACATTTATATATATTTATATTATTTTTGATATCATCTATAATAACATTAACAACTTTCCGTATTCATTTTTATAATATTATTTTATTAAAAAAATTACAAAAATATAATTTTCTTTGTGAATTTATTTGACTATTCTTAGTTTTTGTTATATTTTGATTTCTCTAAAAATATGTATTTTTAATTATATATTCTTTAAGTGATTGGAAATTTGTATTTTATACATCAATTAAATGAAAATGACTTTAATATTTTATGATTTAAGAGTGATATATACTTAAATGAAATGATACAAATAATAAATTTTCCTTTACTTTAACAAACATAGGATGGAATTTTTATTTTTTAAATTAAATAAGATGAAAGTTTTATTTTTTAAATTAAATAAGATGAAAGTTTTATTTTTTAAATTAAATAAGATGAAAGTTATATTTTTAAATATATACAATACCATCATGGGAATGCAGACACAAAAATATTCAATCTTAATAAGATGAAAGTTTTATTTTAACAACAAATAACTAAAGCTTGTAAAGAAACTATAAAAAACTAAATAAAGTGAAGAGTATTATGATAACAATTACTTATTTAAAAATTTATGCAATACATATTATTTTAAATACAACAAACTAAAGAATCAAGAAATAACCTTATCATAACTAATCTGTGCATACCTTATCCCGTCATAAGAGATCATTTGATTTAAATATAGATTATGATCCCAAGTGCTGGAATAGTTATGATCGGTTAAGATATGCTGAGATTATTTCTTATTGATTTTTTATTTTTTCATATTCAAAAATAATATGCAATGCATAATTCTAAAAATAAGTTATTTGTTTACAAAAATACTTTTCCATCTTATTTAATTTTTTTATACTTTCTTTGCAAGCTTTAATTATTTATTCTTATGAATAAAAATTTACAATTAATTTGGCTTAAATACTTTTGTATGTGGCTCCCTCACTATGTGGCATGTGCATTCTCATGATTGTGGCGTATGTTTTTAAATATAAAACTTCTTTTTTTTTTTTAGCTTAAAATAAAACTTTCATCTAGTTTATTAAAAATAAAAGAGATTTTATTGTTGATGTCACTTCATTTAAGCACATACCACTCCTATATTGTAAAACATTAATGTTATCTTATTTTAATTGATATATAAAATGCAAATTTTCAAGTGTTAAAAGAAACTAAAAATATGTAATTCAACAGGGAAAGGCGAACATTTTAAGATAATTAAAATATAAATATAATGTATAATCATTTTATATTCCGTGCATAGGCAATCCACGGAACATATAATAAACACATGCTATATACACAATGATGGTTGTTGTTTCTTTTTTTGTAGTCTCTACACTCTTTTATTATTAACTATTATACTCTTTTCATTGTTTTCTTTTTCTTGTACTAGGTTTTGATACATTTGAGCCGAAGGTTTTTTCGAAAACACCAAGATAATAACAAAATCTGTGTATACTTTACTCTCTTCAGACTCTACTCAATAAAATTTTACTGAATATGTTATTGTACATATGAAATGATGATGGAGGGCTGACACGGTGTTTAAATAATGTATATACAACAATAACATTACCCCAATGCCTCAAAGGCTCCCGCCCATTGCGGGGTAAGGGGGGGTCGGATGTACGCAGCCT
>JAPFFP010044913.1:0-12029 GCA_026153255.1 Solanum medicagineum | reverse complement strand
ATTTGTGCACTATGAAAGTTTAAGTTCCAATTTAAAAAGTTATGCCAAGTTTAGGGTCATGTTTATATATTCTCCCTTAGATTTTGATTATTTTCTGAAGTGAAGTAATGGAGAGTTTCTTCCATGGTTTAGTAAAGGAAAGCTTCTTTCAATTTTGCTGGGACAACAGGATTTGAGAGAGAAAATAGTCAAAATAGAGAGATTGGAGAGAGAAGGTGATTTTTGGCACTGTAGCGTTAATTTTTTAACAGGAATAAACGGAAAGATGTTTTTTCTAATATTTTACATACTACAAGGATGTGTTTTGTTAACTTTTATGCCACAAGGATGTAACTTAGGTATTAGGCATAGTTAAGGGATGGATTTTCCCCAAATCTCCTCATAAGTCTATCAGCATTAGGATGATTATACAATCAACCTCCCTCAGACAGGGTCCTCATCTCATCTGACTTTCTATCAACTCAAGGAATGGAATCTTTCTCTCAAGTCTATCTCACTCTTGTTTAAACTCTATGGACACTAATTTCTTCAACATCAGTCATCATTACACTCATCTCAAGACTCAGATCATAGCAATCAATACACCCAAATAGTCAAAGTTCTAAACATTACCCCTAGGTTCATTCTTGAAGTCTTTAACAAGATATTCATGAAGAATTGTTACACAATCATACATTAAAATAAGTAAACAGTTAATTCAAAGTATGATGATCATCAATTTAAGAATGTATGTAAAAATTAAAGATAGCTTTCAAGATTTCATTCAAGGTATCACAGTTAAGACTCATTACTTTCAACAAATCATCCTAACTCAATCATGGGGGAACATAGGAGAATAATCTCATGCTCTAGGTAGCCGTTACATACCTGGGATTGAAGAATTCTTCAGTTCTTCCAAGAAAATTGAACTTCAACTAGAAACCCTCAACTCTCTCTTCTTCTTCTTTGAGTTCTCCCGTTGAAAACTTAGAAAAATAATGGGTTTTGAACCTTTAATTACTAATAAATGGCTTTAGAAATACGTTTTAGGACTTAGAATAGGATGGAAAATGACCAAAAGGCCCTTCCCGAATTAAAAGAAAAAAAATTCAAAATTAGTACATTGGTCCGCGAAGCGCCAGGGGCGCAGACTAGTGTATTTCACGAATTGTTTTGAAATTTCAATTCTCGTCGAAAATTAAAAAAGAACTTAAGTGTGTCTTCGCGTCCCCTCCGCGTCACGCTAGGGGCGCAGATAGATATTATTTTTGTATTAATTATCAAAAATTATTTTTCGATCCGATTGCTTATAAATCAGGTCGAGACCAATTTCCTACTTGATTTTCCGCGTTAATTGCAAATCCGGTCTTGGATTTCCCATCGGAGCTTGGAAGGACGTGTTGTGCGCACAATACATTTTAGGGGCATCGATAATTTTACGGGGTGTTTCATCATCTCTCCCTTGGAATCATTCGTCCTCGAATGAAGAGTAAAGTTAGAATAAACATATGAGTAACCTCAAACCCATCTCATTTCTCACTCGGGAACTCTCAAACTCTCAACTATCCATCAATTATATATCTCTGTCTTAGACTCGGGAATAGAATCAGGTTAATACATCAACTCAATGAAAGGAGACATTCAATAGAGTTGGGATAAGGACATTACCTTCGACATCATCGAATAGGTGCGGGTATTTGAGTTTTATCACTTCCTTAGCTTCCCATGTAGCTTTTTCAACAAATTCATTCCTCCATAGAACCTTGACAAAAGCTATCTTTTTGTTCCTCAGCTTATGAACTTATCGATCAAGGATTTGTACTAGAACTTCTTCGTAGGATAGGGTATCATTTACTCCCGTACTCTCAATAGCGATTGCCAAAGCGGGATCTCCCAAGCACTTCTTCAGCAATGACATATGAAACACCGGGTGAACTCCATCTAACTCAGAAGGCAAGTCCAACTCATAAGCGACCTTCCCAATTCTCCTTACAATCTGGTATAGTCTGATATAGCATGGACTCAACTTTCATTTCTTGCCAAACCTCATGACACCCTTCATAAGTGACACCTTCAACTACACCTAATTATCCACCTCAAACTCCAAGTCTCTTCTACGCACATTTGTATAAGACTTTTGACGACTCTGTATTGTCTTCAACCTTTCTCTGATGACCTTCACCTTCTCCATGGACTGGTGGACAAGATCAGGTCCAATCAACTCAGTTTCACCATCCTCAAACTATCCAATCAGTGATCTACACCTTCTCCCGTATAATGCCTCGTAAGGGGCCATCTGAATGCTGGCATGGTAGCTATTGTTGTACGCAAACTCAATCAATGGTAGATGATCATCACAATTACCCTTGAAGTAAATGACACACGCTCTCAACATATCTTCCAAAGTCTGTATGGTGCACTCTGCTTGTCCATTTGTTTGGGGGTGGAAGACGGTACTTAGATTCACTTTCGTACCTAATCCTTTCTGGAAAGATCTCCAAAATTGAGAGATGAATTGAGCTTCTCTGTCCAAGCTGATGGATAAGGGAACCCCATACAACTTCACAATCTCGAGAATTTATAGTCGAGCATACTCCTTAGCATATTAGTTGTCTTGACTGCCAAGAAGTGGGCTAATTTAGTCATTCTAACCACAATTACCCATATCGAATCATGCTGCTTTCGGGATCTTGGTAAGCTAGTGATAAAATCCATGTTTATCATCTCCTACTTTCACTCGGGAATTTCAAAGTTCTGAGCCAATCCACATGGTCTCTGATGTTCAACCTTGACCTGTTGACAATTAGGACACTTAGAGACAAATTCTGCAATGTCCCTCTTCATTCCATTCCACTAATAGACTGCTCTCATGTCGTGGTACATCTTGATGGAACCAGGATGGATGGAATATCTTAAGTTATGAGCTTCAACTATGATCCTATCTTGAACACCATCAACATCGGGTACACACAGTCTACCCTGGTACCTCAACAGCCCATCTCTCCCATTGGAGAAAACCATCACCTCCTGCTTGTGAATCGCTTCTTTCAATTGGAACAAAATAGGATCTTGGTCTTGCTTTTCCTTCACTTCTGACACTATGGATGAAGCACACCCATTCTAAATATTGACCCCACCTTCATTGTTCTCCTCAAGTTGCATTCCTAGTCGAGCCAATCTATGAACTTTCTTAGCCAATTCTCTCCTCCCTTCCTTCACATGGGCAGTGCTACCCATGGACAACCTGCTGAGAGCGTTAGCAACAATGTTAGCCTTACCTAGGTGGTGGAGAATGCTCATGTAATAATCCTTGAATAACTCTAACCATTTGCTCTGCCGCAGGTAAAGCTCCTTCTCGCTGAACACGTATTGCAAACTCTTGTGGTCAGTGAACACATCCACATGCACTCCATACAAGTAGTGACGCCAGATCTTAAGTGAAAATACCACCACTGCCAACTCGAGATCATGAGTCGGATAATTCTTCTCATGGATCTTAAGTTGTTTGGAAGCATAAGTTATCATCTTCCCCCTCTGCATAAGCACACAGCCCGATCCAATTCTGGATGCATCACAGTAGATCACAAAGTCTCTCGTCCTGTTTGGCAAGGTCAAAACTGGTATTATAGTCAATCTAGTTTTCAACTCTTGAAAACTCCATTCGCATTCCTCAGACCACCGAAAATTGGCCTTCTTCTGAGTTAGCTTAGTCAATGGTGCTGACAAAGAAGAGAAGCCCTCAACAAATCGACGATAGTAGCCTGCCAAACTCAAGAAGCTTCTTATTTCCATTGGAGAAGTTGGTCTGGGCCAGTTCTTAACTGCTTCAATCTTCGAGTATCTACCCGAATACCATCTCGCAAAACAATATGGCCTAGGAAGGCCACGTAATTGAGCCAGAATTCACACTTTGAGAATTTTGCATATAACTCATGATCTTTGAGTGTTTGCAAAACTACTCTAAGATTATTAGCATGCTCCTCTTCAACCTTTGAATATACCAGAATATCATCAATAAACATGATCACAAACATATCAAGATACGGTCTGAATACCCTATTCATCAAATCCATGAAAGTTGCAAGTGCATTCGTCAACCCGAAGGACATGAGCAAGAACTCAAAATGGGCATACCATGTCCTAAAGGTTGTCTTTGGAATGTCACTTTCCGTCACCTTCAAATGATGGTAACTTGATCTGAGGTCTATCTTGGAGAAGCAAGTAGTACCCTGAAGTTAGTCAAATAGATCATCTATTCTGGGAAGAGGATACTTATTCTTTATTGTGATCTTGTTCAGTTGTCGTTAGTCTATGCACATTCTGAGAGACCTATCTTTCTTACACACGAATAGGATAGGAGCACCCCAACAAGCGACACTAGGCCTTATGAAATCTTTCTCTAACAAGTCTTTCAATTGTTCTTTCAATTCTTTCAACTCTGTGGGGGTCATTCTATAAGGTGAAATTGAAATGCGTTGGGTCTCAGGAAGAACATCAATCCTAAAGTAGATCTCCCTATCAGGAGGGACTCCAGGTAGATCATGAGGAAACACCTCAGGAAACTCATTCATAATCGGGACTGACTCAAGAGTAGGAGATTCAACATTATCAGACTTAACTCGCGCAATGTGGTAAATGTAACCTTTGGAGATCAACTTTCTCGCTCTAAGAAAAGAGATAAACTTGCGCTTTGGTGCAACAAAACTCCCTTTCCACTATAGAACAGGCTCATCAGGAAATTGGAACTTAACAATTCGAGTTCTACAGTCACAGAAGCATAACAGGCGTGAAGCCAATCCATGTCAAGTATCACATCAAAGTCAACCATCTCCAATTCTACCAAGTCAGGAAGGTATCTCTATGATAAATGGACATTATACAACCCCTATAAACTCTTTCAACTAAGATACACTCACCTGTAGGAGTGAAAACATCAAAAGGTTCAAGTAAACACTCTAGGAAAATCCCAAACTTAGTAGCCACACAAAGAGTCACAAAAGATAAAGTGGCACTTGGATCAAGCAATGCATAACAATCATAGGTAAAGACCCGAAGCATACCCGTAACAAAATTTGGTGAAACCTCCTAATCCTGCCAATTACCCATAGCATAAAGGCGGTTCATCCTGCCTCTTGTACCTGTAGTAGTACCCGTCTGATGATTACTAGCTGGGGGTACTGTAGAGGATTGTGGTCTGCTACTCCCTTCACTCCGTCTCCTCTTCAGACACTCAAACTGGAAATGATCAACTTGTCCACATGAATAGCAAACATCTCTACCCACACAACACTCACCAAGATAAAGCTTACCACACTTGTCACAAGGTGGCTTTTCCCTAGCGCCTTGGGTCACACTGGCCTGAGATTGAGCAACCTGAGCCCTGTAGTTCTGGTAACCATAAGATTTGTGATCATACCTATTTGGCTGAACGGGTGCACTCACTACAGAGGGTGCATGGTGAGATGGCCTTCTCTGGAAGTAGACCTTGTAACCCTTATTCTGTCTCTGCTGACTAGGCTCATCTCCTCCTGATTTTGCTTTTCTGTTCATATGCTCCTCTCCATCTCTCTTCTTGTCCTCCCCTATCTATTGGGCATACACCATAATTCTGGAGATTCTCATGCCAGGAATCAGCAAGGCTGTTTTGCACTCTTTCTGCACATGTCTGCCCAAGCCGGAATAAACGTCCTCATCCTTGCCCTCATATCTTGCACCATCTCCAGAGCATACCTGGACAGCTTAATAAACTTAATACTTTACATCTTAACAGTCATTCCTCCTTGCTTCAAGTTCACGAACTCATCCACCTTCGCCTCCCTCAACTCTTAAGGAAAGAAGTGGTCAAGGAAAGCAGCTTCAAACTCATCCCATTCTTCAGGCTCTGCATTCTCACCCCTACTCTCCTTCCATTGGTTATACCACACATTGACAACATCCTTCAGCTGGTAGGAAGCGAGCTCCATTCCCTCAATCTCATAGCATACATCGCTTTCAGGACCTTATACATCTCATCAATAAAATTCTGCGGATCCTCCTCAACCTTCGACCCTATATGTATGGGCGTGTTCACCCTCAAGAAGTCTCTGAGTCGGGTTGCAGCTGAGAGCTCCTGTGAGCTAGAGCTAGGAGCTTGTAAACCCCATTTGTTACCTTGGGCGACCACCACCTGAATTAGCATGGTGATGGCTCCCTTAAACTCTGCCTCGGTGCTGGGGCTCTGGGGCTAAGCAGGGGGGCGCTGTGGGGCCTCAGCAGTCCTAGCAGGCTATCTTCGTATCCTTGCCTCTGTCTAGACGGGGACCTCACCTTAGGTATTCTTAATAGCTGGGGCTGCGGCATCCCTCTAAGCAACTGTTCTCTTTGACGACGTTTTTTGTAAATGTATAACTCACGAGTTAAAATAAGATTTCCATAAAGTTAAACTCTATCGCACGAATTCATATCATAGAAGAAGGGTAACACTTCCTAATGTCTTATGGCCTCTTGCTTATGTAGTGTGGTGTATAACACACCCATAAACAAGACACTATTAGACACGGCTTCATAGATTCCCTAGGATGCTCAAACTCTATGCTCTGGTACCAAGTTTGTCATGCTCCGGGAGGGTACCCTAGGTGTAACTGGCACTCGTAGACTATTGGTAGTCCCCATGCGAACCACCTAGTCCCATCATACTTATTTAATCAACACATTTGCGAAAGATAACAAAGAAATATCTAACTATCACTGGGCTATGAGACTCAATAACTCTGTCTATTGCAAGATCTATCACTCTATCTATCACACAGGATAAGAATAAAGAGCAATCTCAAGATAACTCAGAAACAAGGAAACAACTTCAATATCAACTATCAACTGTCTATGTCTATGAATCCTCTATAAATAATGTCTATAAGGGTACCACGAAAGGCCATGGCTACCTCTATCAAAAGTAATAACTCAAGGATAAAAAGAATAAATATGTCCTCCGAAAGAAAGGGAGGACTCACCAAATCTGGAAATCACGGAGCTCTGAACCTCAACGATTCGCCTGCCGAAGTCCTCTGTCTATAGAATTTGCATCATAAAACAATGCAGCGCCGAAGGGGCATTAGTACGTGGAATGTATTATATGTAAAATGGGCTAAAGTAAACAATATGGGCTACTTAATATACAATGACATCAACTCATCCATCACTCAACCTCAACTCAGGGTAAGAGATAGGACTCTATCACATCACCATCCATCAAGACACCATACTATCATAACAACCTCAGAGTACTATCAACATAAACCTATATGAGAGTTTCTATAACCAACAACCACTATCTATGAGCCAGTGATGATACAACGGAGAGATATCATTGCCACATCCATCCAGTACCTTGACGGGGTAAAGGATGAGTCTATCGGAGATCCCGTAAGTCTATCAAGTCCTTGCGGGACAAAGGAAACATTCGCCTTTCATGGTCCAATCCTCTCCTACGCTGGCCACGTAGTTAATAACTGCAAGTAGGACTCACTCATACCCATTTCAGTGCTAATACTTCTCCTAGGACTCAACATGCTCATAAGTCTATCAGCATCAGGATGATTATACAATCAACCTCCCTCAGACAGGGTCCTCATCTCATCTGACTTTCTATCAACTCAAGGAATGAAATCTTTCTTCAAGTCTATCTCACTATTGTTTAAACTCTATGGACACTAATTTCCTCAACCTCAGCCATCATTAAACTCATCTCAGGACTCAAACCAATCAATACACCCAAACAGTCAAAGTTCTATACATTACCCCCTAAGTTCATTCTTGAAGTCTTTAACAAGATATTCATGAAAAATTGCTACATAATCATACATTAAAACATGTAAACAGTTAATTCAAAGTATGATGATCATCAATTTAAGAATGTATGTAAAAATTAAAGATAGTTTTTAAGATTTCATTCAAGGTATCATAGTTAAGACTCATTACTTTCAACAAAATCATCCTAACTCAATCATTGGGGCACATGGGAGAACAATCTCGTGCTCTAGGTAGTCCTTACATACCTGAGATTGAAGATTTCTTCAATTCTTCCAAGAACATTGAACTTCAACTAGAATCCCTCAACTCCCTCTTATTCTTCTCTGAGTTCTCCCATTGAAAACTTAGAAAAATAATGGGTTTTGAACCCTCAATGGCTAATAAACGGTTAAAAATACATTTTAGGACTTAGGATAGGATGGGAAATGACCAAAAGGCCCTTCCCGAATCAAAAGAAAAATATTCAAAATTTGTACACCGGTGGGCGCGGACCAGTGTATTTCGCGATTTTTTTTTTTGAAATTCCAATTCCCATCGAAAATTAAAAAAACACTTAAGTGTGTCTCCGTGTCTCCTCCACGTCACGCCAGGGGAACAGACGGACATTGTTTTTGCATTAATTAGCGTAAATTATTTTTCGACCCGGTTGCTCTTAAATTGGGTCGAGACCATTTTCCCACTCGATTTTTCGCATTGATCGCAAATTCGGTCTCGAGTTTCCTGTAGGAGCTTTGGAGGATTTCCCGTAGGAGCTTTGGAGGACGCGTTGTGCACACAATACATTTTAGGGACGTTTCGATAATTTTACGTAGTGTTACATTTAGAGTCAATTTTGGAAAACTATTACTCCTTTCGCTCCATTTTATGTTGTACCCGTTGACTTGGCACAGGGTTTAAGAAAAAAAGTAAGACTTTTGAAACTTGTAGTCTAAAATTATTCTTAGATATTGTGTGACTGAAAATCATTTCATTAAAGGTAAAAATGAAATTTTAAAGTTAAATTATTTCCAATTAGAGTAAGGTGACTTTTTTTGGGATAGATCAAAAATGAAAAGATGTCACATAAAATGGGAGATGGACTTTTATTTATTTGAAGTGAAACATTAAGTTATTTTTAATAAGAGATATCTTGAAAATTATATTACATGAAGATTTGGAAGCCTACTTGAATACTTTATTTTGTTCCATCAAGTCTTCCACTAATAGAATAAAAAATTTCAAGTGGTTCGCCTGGGAGCCAGCAATGACTTTTGAGTGTCGGCCACGCCTAGGATGCCCTCTCGGGGTATGACATTCGTACTCAGGCACCTTAGATTTTTATAATTTATGTTTTTCTAGGTTGCATCCCCTTATATTTAGACTATTGGCAGATGTTTTCATATAATGACTTTTAGGTTTTAGGGGTATTTTTCTCACTATCTAGATATTGTTCTGTTAGAGTTTATAGGAACTCAACTTTATTTTACTATTTATACCTATTTCCACATCTTTAAATACTTAATTCCTGTTAGTTTTCATTGTTGGATCGTAATAAAGGTTCACCCATTGGAGGGTTAGTGTGGGTACCAATCACGAAGGGGGAGGGGTGTCCGGATCGTAATAACAACTCAAAAGATTTTCTTTTTCATCAATATATGCTTAATTTTTATTAATTTTAAAGTGCTATATTAGAAGTTCTTACATCTTACAAATAAGTAAAAATTTAATAGCTATAACTTTAATTTTAAAAAAAACACAAATGTGTGAATAATAATAGTAATACTACTATGGCATTAAATAAGCAACTAAAATTAATTGAAGTAATATAAATATTTTCCAACTATAATTGTGGTATTAATTTCAATGTATGTAATTTATGTTTTCTTCAACAAATTAGGTCATTGGGCGGCTACTAAAAAGCAACTAAAATTAATTGAAATTCGTTAAATAAACTTTTATAAATTCCTTGCATCGGTCGGTTCGGTTCAACTTTATATATTGTTGGTTCGATTTATCTATTTTCAATTTTTAAATGTGCTAAACCAGTAACAAACCAATAAAATAATTTTTATCTATTTATTGGTTTTAAGTCCTTAACGGTTCGATTTTCGGTTTACCCGATAAGGATGATAATGAGAATTTGCATTAATAAAAACAGATGTAATACGAAAGAGTAAAGATTAAAGACTAAATACTAGAGTGGGTAACTTATCACTTCAGTACAATAAGGATTAAAATAGGTAAAGAACTACTATAGTATCTCATTACTATTAAATTACTAATATTTAATATTTACGAAGGGGTAAAATAGTGAATTATTATAATCTTATTGGATTATCGTTTTACCCAATAACCCAACAGTAAAAACTGATATCGAACTGATAACCCAATAAATTTTTTTCAAAACCATTAAAACCCGATAATCTAATAACCCAATAACAATAAACCAATAACGTTTTTATCGGTTCGATTTATTGGTCGATTCGATTGTTGCACACCCATATTTCTTCCGATCCCTTATTATAGTTATGGTTTTAATTCCAAAAGTATACAAAATTCTGACTTTTAAAATTAATTAGGTCATTAGCGGCCATTAAAAAAGTAGCTAAAATCAACTAAAGCAATAACATGAAAAAAATCTTTACGTTTCTCAATAGAGATATACTCCTTATTATAGTTAGTAGAAATACCCAAAAAAAAAAAAAACACTAGATTATCCCTAGGTCCATATAATTTATGGCTTCTTTAATACACTAGACATCGGTGCCCGCGCAGGCCCAATGACTGTTAATTTTTTATTTCCATTTAAGTGATACAGATAAAATTTTGAGAATTTATTAAAAGTATTGTGATGTAACATATTTTTTAGAAATATTTTAAGTTATTAATTATCATAATTAATAGCATTTTTTAACACTAAAAATAAGACAAACAAACAACAATAGATGAATTAAAAAAATTACTACCCTCAAGCTGCTTAAGTAAACATGTTTGCTTGCGCTTGAGCAGCTTCAATAATCATAATCAGTAATATATTTTAAACACTAAAAATAAGACAAACAAATTACAACAGAATAACCGCAAAAAATTATGGATATACCCTCAAGCCGCCTAAGCAGGCATGTCGACCTACTGCCTGCTTGAGCAACTTTAATGATCACAGTTAGCAGCATTTTTAACATAAAAGATAAGACAAATAAATTACGATAGAAAAATCATAAAAAATTATGAATATACCCTCAAGCTGCTTAAGCAACCATGTCGACCTGTTGTCTACTTGAGCAGCTTTAATCATCATGATTAACAGTATTTTTTAACACTAAAAATAAGACAAACAATAGTTACAACAAAAGATCCGTAAAAAAAAATTACGGATGCACTCTTAGGCTACTCAAGATGGATGTCGACCTGCTGCTTGCTTGAACGACTTTAATTTTCATGATTAACAATATTTTTTAACACTAAAAATAAGACAAACAAATTACAACGGAAGAACCATAAAAAATTACGAATGTACCCTCAAGCTGCTCAAGCAGGCATGTCGACCTGCTGCCTGCTTGAGCAGCTGCAACCGGAAGTTACCGAAGTAGCCCTGGGCGAAGCTGGCAACAACCGGAAGTTACCGAAGTAGCCCTGGGCGCAAGCTGGCATATCGACGGCCAGCTGCTTCCCATGGCTCTTCTATAATATAGTAATTAGGTCATTGGCCGGCCATTAAAAAGCAACTAAAATTAATTGAAATTCGTTAAAAAAAGAAAAACTTTTACAAATTTCTTCTCTTACTATAGTTATGGTTTTAATTTCAAAGTTCACAAAATTATGACTTCTTTAATTAATTGGTAATTAGGTGGCCATTAAAAACAACTAAAAAGTAATTGAAGCAACATCAATAACAACATATTCAATAAAATTTCATAAAATAGGATCGGTAGAGGTAAAGTGTATGAAAATCTATCTCTAAATCATGGAGATAAAGAGATTGTTCCCAAAAGACCCTTCGCACAAATGCATCTGCCCCAATTAAAAGAACAAAACAATAGATATACAATAATGACTAAAACGAAGAGTAAGTCAATTCTATAAGGAAAAAAAAATACAAGTAGCAGAACAATCAAAGAGCAATAATAACACAACCATAATAGTACGAATAATCGTATGACAAATCTAAAACTCGTCACATGACAAGACAACATTCTACCCTCACTAATGTTAGAACCCGTATTGTGAAAATATTGGAGTGCTTGTGAAATGGAGACAAATGTTGCAAATTTCGAATAAGTCGG
>JAPFFP010044912.1:0-12029 GCA_026153255.1 Solanum medicagineum | reverse complement strand
TTTAACCAAATTATGCAACTATAGATTCATTTAATCCTAGAAAGGTAAAAAGAGTCAAAGGGAGCAACAAGTGAAAGAAGTTATTGCACTTGAAATAGGACAAAAGTTGAAAGTAAAATTTTACAATAACCAAACAGTTGAAACAAATAACAAATTATTTTTGAGGCATTTGGGAAAAATTGTTCATGATCGTAATATGACTCCTTTAGGAGTATCATCGTGGAGTGATATTAAGCAAGAAAAACTAAATCACATGTGGGCTGTCGTTGAGGTAACAAATGTAACCGGATTCAAATTCTTTACAGTTACTTGATACATTTACGTGTTCTTGTCTATTTAACAGTCGTTGAGGTATCAAATGTATGTGTAATCAATTATAGAGTTGATTGTCAATTAATTTTCTCATTTCAATTTTAGTAGATTAAAAGTAATTTCAATTTTAATTTAATTTTTATGTATTCTCCAAGGTTATGGCACCTAGTAAGCAATGGACGCAACTTGTTGACAACCGACTAGATAAGCCTATTTAGTTAGCGTACAAAAGTTTTTGGATTATGCCTTTCAAAGAACGGGAGCAGAATATGATATACGATGTCCATGGGTTAACTGTTGCAATACAACTTTAGGACTCGTAAAACAGTTGAGACATATTTGCAAGCATATGGAATGATTCAAAATTATACTCTTTGATTTCTGACATATTTGCAAGCATATGGAATGATTCAAAATTATACTCTTTGATTTCTCACCATGGGGAACGTTTAGGTGAGTTACTATTAGAATCTGAATTTGAAGATGAAGATGGTGATACTGTAGAAGAATCTTAGAGGGGGGATGAAGTAGAAGAATTGCTGAGAGATTTATATCCTAATCTTGATGGAGGAAGTAAACACAGATTGTGATGATTAGTTAGCGTACAAAAGGTTTTGGATTATGCCTTTTAAAGAACGGGAGAAGAATATGAAATACGATGTCCATGTGTCAAATGTTGTAATACAACTTTAGAAACTCATAAAACAGCTGAGGCACATTTGCAAGTATATGGAATAATTCAAAATTATACTTTTTGGTATCTCACCATGGGGAACATTTAGGTGAGCCATTATCAGAATCTGAATTTGAAGATGAAGATGGTAATACTGTAGAAGAATCTGAGAGGAAGGATGAAGTAGAAGAATTGTTGAGAGATTTATATCCTAATCTTGATGGAGGAAGTACACATAGATTGTGATGATTAACTTGAGGAGGAACCAAACGTTGAAGCAAAAAGATTTTATAGCTCATTGAAGGATTTAAAGTTGCCCTTGTAGAAAAATTCAAAAGCTTCAAAACTTTTCCTCTATGATCAAATTACTTCACACCTAAAGAATGGTCGTTGGAGTAACGCCTCATTTACAATGTTATTAAAAATATTCAAAGAGGAGTTGTTGCCTGATGGTGCTAATTTGCCAAATTCATATTATGCGGCAACGAAGATAATTAAAGAACTTAGTCTTTCTTACAACAAGATAGATGCTTGTGCTAATAATTGCATGTTATACTGGAAGGAGGATAGTTTACTCGATTCTTGGAAAGTTTATGGTGCATCCAGGGGGAAAATAGATACACATAGCAGAGAAAGAAGGAATAAGAAAGGTATAAAGATAGCTTCAAAGAGTTTACGCTATTTTCCTCTAAAGCATAGACTTCAAAGGTTGTTTATCTCTACAAAGACATCTACTCTAATGACATGGTATAAAGATAAAAAAGTTGATGATGGAATAATAAGGCATCTAATTAATTCAACGCCATGGAAGTCATTTGATGAACTTTATCCTTCATTTATAGATGAGCCACGTAATGTTAGACTTGGACTTGTTAGTGATGAAGTTTAGGCATTTCGAAATTCAAAAACTTCACATAACATTTGGCCTGTGGTTCTTATTCCTTATAATTTGCCACTTTGGTTGTGTATGAAATAAGAGAATTTCATTTTATCAATGCTTATTCCTGGTTCTAATGGTCGTGGAGATACAATTGATACATATCTCCAGCCTTTAATAGAGGAGTTATGGGAACTTGGTATTGAGACCTACGATGAATTAACTAGACAAAATTTTAAGTTGCATGCTTCTTTGTTATGAACCATCAATGACTTTCCAACATATGAAAATTTATCTGGATAAAGTACAAAAGGAAAATTGGCATGTCCATATTGCAATAAAGACACTTCCTCACTTCGATTGGCTAATAATAAGAAGCAGTGTTTTATGGGTCATCGGTGTTACCTTCCTCACAATCACAAATGGAGAATTGATAAGGAGTCATTTGATGGTACAAAAAAAAATAAAATCCCCCACCAAAAATATGTTCTAGTATTGAGATACTTAATCAAGTGCAAGATCTTGAAGGACTACCATCATCAAAAGATCCAAAGAAAGGGAAGAAGATTTTAAATTATACTCGAAAGGATAACTGGAACAAGAAAAGTATCTTTTTTGAACTTCCTTATTTGAAGTGTCTTTTGTTGCGACATAATTTGGTTGTTATGTATATTGTTAAAAAATATATGTGATAATATCATGGGGACAATCATGAATGTCAAGGGAAAGACCAGGGACACAATTAAAACTCAGTTAAACTTGCAAAAAATGAACATTAGGACATAATTTCACCATATCCAAAATGGGGAAAAAATTGAAGTTCCAACGGCATGCTACACATTGCCTCTTAAAGACAGGCACAAGTTATGCCTTATCTTAACAAATCTAAAGGTATAACTTGTGCCTATCTCCGGAACCTTTATCCCAAGTCTTTTCTTAAAGAAGACAGGCCAGATACTTCCACTTTATCCCAAGTCCTTGCTTTTTTGCTCGATCGCTCTTTGTTCTTAAATAAGGGTTCCTCTCTTGAAAAAAAGAGGGAAAACTCTATAAGCACAACAAGTTATTCAGCACAAGTAAAACATGTCAATTGCCAAGCCTAACACTAGCAACTGCCACCTACCAAATGTTGTTTTCAGCATGTCCAAATTCGTTTATCACCTTAAACCTAGATAAAAATGAGCTAGTGTTGCAGAGTGTGATACTAATATCTACATTTCCAATATTAACAACTACTGATTATGTCAAAATTTTGAGTTTGCCCAATAGACCAATACTGATTAGAAAACCAACTACTCTTATCCCCAAGCTCATCATATTCACCCTTAGGTTCTTTTCTCCGAAGTCCTCAAGGTTCATCTAGTTTGAGCACACATGAAAAAAATTCAACCAGCAATAAGTACCTTACATGTCATATTAGTTGGTTTCAAGTACATCAAATTCCCTCTGATGTGTGAAGTTAAAGAATAGACTACATTGTATCCACATTAATCACACAAATTATCCCACCACTAAAGCAAAACCAACTAGGAGATATTATCTTCGATCAATCAGAATTGTGATATGTGATAGCAGTACATATAAACACCAAAGATAATGGCAAAAATACAAACTAATGAACACGATAGGTATCCTACATCTGAACTGAATTCTTTTTGGTTAGAGAATCTTTTTCTAGTTGCTCAAGAATAGTAGTGACTACTCAATTCCTGGTATTTATAAGGAGTCCAAACTTACAGAAAAATAACCATTGCATTTCATTCTCACAAGCTCCTCTAGGAAAGTTCCATAAACTGACCTTAACATTTTTATTGCACTAACGAGTCTGATATATCAAGGTTCATTCTGTTAAAACTTCAAAACTAGTTCAATGTTTGTCACTTTAATCCTAGACACATAGATGAATAAAGCTTTGATAAGGGGTATTCGGGCTAACCTAATGCTCTCATAAGTACTCCCTGTGACAATCTGCAGTTTGATGCATAGAAATCAATTTTTGTGGGACCCGAAGTCTATCACATTTTCCATATCAGGCGTGGAGCTTAAAAATAAGTGTAGATTGATCTCAATACAAATTCAGAATAGAATTTCTCTTCACCTTATTAATGTAGGTAACATATACCAGAATATAAAGAAGCAAACAAAACACACTAGCCTCATAAAAGGAAATATGCATGTCTAAGCTTCAATATTGTAATCATAAAGTAAATAATAAATAGAGAGCTATTGAAAACACACTTCCTATAATCAAAAAAAACAAAACTCTCCCCACAAATTTGTCTTATTTTCTAAAAGATCTACTACTTTGAGAAGATCTTAGCTGACTCCCTACTCATCTATTTACTTAAAACTACTATTTAGAAATTTCAGTAGTTCACAGATCTTGAAGCCATATTGACATCAATTACTCAACATTATTTCTTAATAGATCTACTATAAGAAGATCTCTATGTAGACTTTATATCTAAATATATAAGCACCAAAATCATATCTAATTACTGGAATAAGAAACTTCAAACTATTACACAGAAATAACTACTACTAAATCCTTGCTTCTCTTAAGCGATTGCTTAAGTTAAGCAACTGCAAATAACTACTAGGAAGAAATAACTACTGGTAACAGTACTAATTCTCAAAAAAAAGAAGAAAGAACTATTACAAGTTACTACTGCCGTAAACTATTGGGTTACTAAGGAGTGGTAACAGAAAGATTCATGTGATAAAAGGAAAACACTGAAATCAAGTTTTGTTCTTCTGCAATTTGATTAGTTGACATGTTTGCATCTAAAAAAAAGCCAGTAAACAATCAATGACTAGACAACCACATAAGTAACCCTTTAAACTAGAGAGTAGGGGTGAATCGAATCTGCACCATGTGCCAGGACTATGCAGAATCTAGAATAACTCTATGTGCTTTGTGACTATACTAAGAAGATTTGGAAAATGATAGCTAACGGGTTGAAAGGAACTAGAGAATATTGGGAGGAAGAAGTGAAATCTGGAATAGTGGTGTGATGGCTACTACCTACGTTGCTCGTGTGAGAACACCTACTAGGATAAAGAATGACGTACATAGTTTCTTTTTTTTTTTTTTTGAAAATTTAATATTCTCTACATGATTAAACAATTCGTTAGGATAAACTGTAAGTTGAGCCTTAAAGACTACTTTAAGGGTTAATAGAACCAGATTATATATTAAAAAGAAAGACTTGTCAATAATCAAGTTTAAAACACAGTGAACAGTATCACAAGTGAATCAATGATGTTAAAATACGTATTGACTAATGCCTGTAGCACATTAATAATACAAAACAAAACTTGTAGTACATAGAAGATAATAAACCTTTGTTACTATACAAGTCGATCAAGACACCAGTATACGGAATCTTAGTACACGAATGGTGATTCTTCAAATACAAAATCTTAGTATAATCCTCGTCTTAGTATTTATCTAAAAACAACACTATTTTATAGTTTATAGTAGTTCCTCGAATACACAATATACTACAAAATTGAATCAATTAAAATCTGAACGGAAAAAAAAAAAGAAAATAGAGTAAAGTTGAGCGATAGATTAGAGAACAGAAAAAAGAAAAGAAGAAGAGATAGCAAAACCTGAAATTTGCAGTTCAGAGATTGAAAGCAAAAACTTTGCTGCTGAAAAATACGTTTAGAAGTTTCGGTAAAGTTGTCATAACCCTAGGAACCCATATACTGATCGAGATTGAAGAGAGACAATATGCTTTTAACCTTGTGTAGTAGACGACAGAACAGTGGGTTTTGAGAGAAAACATAGGCTTTTTTTTAGGTTTTAGAAAAAAAGTTATTCTTTTGGTGCCTACGTTTTAATAAAACAACAAAGTTTATTTTTTTAGTAAATTTTTCCAAAGTGTTTTGGCAACACACTCTCCCGCCAAGGTTCTCAATTACAATTAGGATGGGTTATTAATTTTATTTAGGATCAAATTTTACACCTTCACAAGAAAATAGAACTTTAACCTTTGTCTGGATGGTTGTTATGTATTATTTTATAATGACATTATGTTGTATTGTATTGTATCGTATCGTATCGTACTGTATTATTTTAATGAATACAATGTTTGGATAGATTGTATTATTCTCCATCGTCACATAGTGTTATATATCCATAATTTGAATAATAAACCTACAAGAAATTATAGAGTATGTTGTAGATACCATGAAAAGATAGGGTGAATGATAAAATAGAATTATTAAATAATAAATAAAGTAAAAAAAATGAGAAGAAGATATTAAAGTAACGACGAAACCACACCAAATCGGTCGTTATATAAAATGAGTCTTTTCGTCGTTACCTAACAATGAATTTAAACGATACAATAGAATGAAATTTAAATAACAATCAAAACAAATATTATACTTAAACTAACAATAGAATACAACTGATAATAATCATCCAAACAAGGGGTAAGGACCGAAATATAATCTCATCCTAAAATATATATACTTTTAGCAATGGGACTTTGTATTGGTCCCTAACTATTGGACATAAATAGGTCTTTTTCTTGTAGTGAAACTGGTTGCTCCTCGAAAGAACTTATCCAGATGGAATATGAGAGATTTAATTTATCCTTTCTATAACAAAAAATGACCCAAGTGGATCCGGATATCCAAGCCTAACCGTTGCTAAATTGTGCAGGAATTAAGGATGACAATGGGGTGGGGTGGAGTGGGTACGGGGCGGGTTTAGAGCTATGCGAGGCAGGGTACGTTTAAAGTTATGGGGGCCTGGGCTGGTTGAAGTACTTTTTAAAACTAATACGGGGTGGGGTGGGTTGCGGGTTTAAAAAACAAATAGGAATTCGAAGAAAATCAAATGTATAAATTTTTATATTAAACATTGACTTTAATTTTATTTTTAAAAAAAATTTAAACTAGACATGTCCGGTAAAATGTTAGTTAGAAAATTTTAATTAACGATTAAGAAACAATTGTTGAAATATCAATTAAAAATAGTTAATTAGCGAAATTTTAAAAAAATTATAAATTTTTATTTTTCACATTAAATACAATTAAAAAAATTAAAAGAACTTAAAATTTAAGTAGGGCGGATCTATGCAGGGCAGGATGAGGCGGCCAGATTGAAAATGAAAAAAGTCATCATGCGGGGCAGGGCGGTTTAAAAAATTTACGGGTTGAGCTCAACTTCCCCTGCACCCGCCTCATTGCCACCCCTAACAGGAATCAATAGGAGGAATGCTGAAGCAATGATATATGGAGAGTACTTGCTCCAGACATATGACAAGAAATAAAAATAATTTTCTTCTACTAAATATTTTCCAACGCGGCAATGTCGGCTTTGGAAATAGAAAGCAAGAACATATTGAGGGTATTGAAAAGTTGGCCCCCATACTTAATGTGTACTATGTTGAAAGACTCAAGCATAACTTAATAAGTGTATCTCAGATGTGTGACAAGAGAAATGATCTTCCGTTCACACTAAATATAGAGTAACTAACTCAGCCTCAAAAAAGCTAGTTTGGAAAGGGAATTAGAGGCACAAGATTGCATGTATGGTGGAAATCAACGGCCTGCAAAACATGCTAAATTGTGTCAGTGCTGTGGATGATTACTCAATTTTGTGGCACAAAAGACTAGGACATGTGAACTTCTCAACAATCAACAAGCCGATTTCCAAGGATCTGTCATAGGACTGCCACAAGGGAAATTCAGTGAGGATCAAGTGTGGGGATTTTAGTACAAGGGAAGTAAGTTAAGAACAACTTCCAATCAATCGGCATGGTAAGTACTCACAGACTACTGAAACTACTTCACATGGATCTTTGTGGGCTAATTCGTGTATAGAGTCGAGGAGGAAACAAGTATGTCTTTGTCATCATAGATGACTACACTAGGTTCACATGTACATTATTTTTAAGAACAAAGGAAGAAACTTTTTATGTGTTGGTAATCTATGTAAAGATGGTGCAAAAATAATTAAAATGTGCACTATTGAGTTTAAGATTTGACCATGGTATAGAATTTGAAAACTCAGTTTTTAAAGTTCTATACTAAAAATAGTGTAATCCATAACTTCTATGCCCCCAGGACACCACAACATAATAGTGTGGTTGAACGAAAGAATGAACTTTAGAAGACATGGCAAATAATATGTTGATTCCCAGTGGTCTTCCACAGAGCTATTGGTGGAGGCAGTAAATACTGCATACTACTTGATAAATAGATGTATGATTAGATTAGTGTTGAACAAAACCCCCTATGAGTTATTAAAAGGCAGAAAATCCAACCTAACATATCTTAGAGCCTTTTAGTGTGTATGTTATGTGCACAACAATAACAGAGATTCTATGGGTAGGTTTGATGGTAAAAGTGATGAGGTAATCTTCTTGGCTTATTCCTCATACAACACAAGGCTTATAAAGTTTTTAATGAAAGAACAAAATATGTTGAAGAAAGTCCACATGTCATATTTGATGAGGTCAACTCTATAGTCGAGAAAGTTTTTGCTGGATTAAGTGAAAGAACTTGGAATGATGAAACATAGCAGAACAATGGATGATGATTTGGATAGTAATAAACCTGGTTCACCCAACACCAACAGCCTAACCATATATTGATATCCAATATAGAAAAATCTAAAAATACTGGAGAGTAATTAAGGGAAAGTACTTTGGATGAAGGAGGAACCTCATCGTAGCCAACTGGTACAACTGCGAGTAACGGTTAAGGCCACAATTGAAAGCACAAGAGCTCTCATTCTGTGGAGAACCTGTTGACCTCCTTGGACTCAAGCATAGTCATCAGGTCTCGACTCAGGAACATATGCGCCTTCTCTGCATACAAGTCCTTGACTGAGCCTAAGAACATCAAAGCGGCCTTGCAGGATGATGAGTAGATAATGGCCATGCAGGAAGAGCTCATACTTTGATGTTTTCCTGCATGGCCACTATTCATTTTTCATGAAGATGAAATGATTTGAGGTTAAAATGTTGGCAAGGGAATTGTTCATGAAAATGCATCGAAAAATTCTCTCAAATGAATCAAATTGATGATAGAGAGATCATTAGTGAAAATTTATGATAATCAAATTGAAAGAAGATATTAATGGAGGTGTAGAGTGATCTATCCATGGAAGAAGAAAGAAGGGAAGAAAAAAAAAATCAAATTTTACCATTGTTGAAGAAAATTAACTTCGTTTTTGAGCTGATTGGTACTGGGTGTGTTGTGGGCGGAGGGAGGGGTGGTGGGCAGTGAAGAAGGAGAAGTGGGGTGGGATATTTTGAAGAAGAAAAAAAGGGGTGGAAGGCTTCAAAGAAGATGGAGAAAGAGGTGGGGTTGTGGGTTGGGTGGGTTTTTATTTTTTTATAATATATATAAATAGGATTATTTTTTTAAAAAAAATATGTAATATGTGTCTTTATTTTTCTTATTTGCCATGTCAGATTCTTGGGTGGAACTAAATTGACCTGTGAATTGTTAAGGGGCTACTTAAACGTCCGTAAAGTTAAAGTATTAAAGTTTTACTGTTAAATTTGAGAGAATTCTTATGTCTTTTCTCTATATAATTTTGTACTTATTAATATCTTACTTACTCTTTAATTATTAAATATATTGGATGATGGCTGGGCACTTATCTATTAAAAAAATTGTAGGTGTCATCATGATCCTTGAACTTTTGAGTTGTGACACAAGAATATTATTTTCATAAGCGTAGTACTTGGAAATCCTATTTTCTCGTAGAATGTACGTGTCCTCCCATACTTAGTAGGTGCAGGGAGATCTCTCATCTATTTTGTAATTTATCTTTAATTAATAAAAAATATCCAAACTCGATGGAGATGGTTGATTTATTGATTAAAAAGAAATCGTATATAATGACTTAATATACATATTTTGAGAAGGAAATGTATACACAGACCTAATTGGTTAACCTTAGGTTGTGTCTGGTACGAAGCAAAATATTTTTTCATGAAAAATATTTTTTTGGAAAATGAGTTGATTTTTAATTTATTTTTTCGTGTTTGGTGGTGAGTGGAAAATATTTTCCAAAATATATTTTTTATTGTTTGGTTAGTAATAAAAATATTTTTTTAGAAAAAACTTCTATTTTTAGCTAGAAAGTAGAAAATATTTTTTTAAAAAATAATTTCTGACATGAAATATTTTTTAAAAATAAGCCTTTTAATTTTTTGGGGGTGGAGATGGAGAGAGGTGGAGTAAAAAATTGAAATTTTCAAAATTTATTTTTTTTAAAAAATAATTTTTTAACTTTTTTTTGTATGGGAGAGGGGGGGCTGGGGGGTTCTCGGGGGGAGGGGGGAGTTGGAGTAAAAAGTTAAAATTTAATTTTTTTTTGTATAGGTACTGAGGCGAGGTGGGCTCCCACCCCAACTCTCATACATTTTTTTTTTAATTTTGAAAATTTTAATTTTTCACTTAACCCCCCCACTCCCCACAATAACAAAAAGAATCTATATTTTGAAAATTTCAATTTTTTACTCCACTCCGCCCCCACTCCTACCCGAAAAAAAATTTAAATATTTATTTTTAAAAAATATTTCAAAATGAAAAAATATTTTCTACTCTCTATCTAAAAATAGAAGTTTTTTCCTAGAAAGTATTTTTATTCATTAACCAAACAATAGAGAATATTTTTCAAAAAATATTTTCCACTCACCAACCAATATATGAGAAAATGAGTTAGAAATCAACTCATTTTTCAGGAAAACATTTTCCAAAAAATTATTTTCCATGAAAAATATTTTCCTCCATACCAAGCACACCCCTTAACAGAAAATGTTTTCTTCCATGCCAAACACACCCTTAGCCTATTTATCATTGTTAGGTAAATGTTGAAGTAAAATGTCGTACACATTAAGTATATTCGAAAATTAGTCAAACAAAAACGAAAGATACTGCCAGTATCAAACTCTCAACTTGAATAAAGGTATAAAGAATTAAACAAAATCTTTATATACCAGGAATTACCTCAATCATTTTTTTATTTAGTTTTTTGAGTCTTATCATCAAGTATTTCGAGCCTCCAACATAGTAGTAGAATTCGATCTCTATTATCAATAGTCAAATCTGAGACGTTTGATTAAAAATGGAGGAATCTCATCCGTTTCATGAGACCTCTTGAAAATAGTATCTCATCTAATTTCTAAAATAAAAGGGTATGATGAAAAGAATTATTTGTATAATAGATTATACTTGGTAAAAAGTACAAACCTTTGGACTTCAAAAGTCAAAAAGAATTAGAATAAGCAAATAAGACAAATTGGGGGATGGGGGTGAGGGGTTTATACAAGTAGTTTAAAAGGTTGGAAAGTTGATATAAATCAACATTCGCTCACTTGTTTTTCATTCTGCAGGTCTGACTTGTCTCAAACATGTCTAAACAAGACAAATCCCTTGCCCTTAGCATTTGTAAACCAATGCTAATTTGTGGTCTATTTTTATACTTGTGTACCATTATCATTCTCAATAACTCTAATCTTTTCTCTACTTCTCAAACAAGTACACCATCCAATATTGTTACACAAACCAACATTAGCCACCTTATTTTTGGACTTTTAGGTAATGAAAAAGCATGGCACCATAGAAAACATTATGTTGAAGCATGGTGGAGACCAAATATTACAAGAGGACATCTTTTCCTAGATGTTCCTCCTAAAGGTGATCTCCTCCCATGGTCCTTAAAATCACCTCCATATAGATTATCTGATGATGTCTCAAAACTTGTTAAGGAGACCAAACATGTTGATACAAGAGTTTTAAGAATGGTTCATGGGATTATGGAGGTGGTTAGGGAGGCACATGAAGGAGTAAGATGGGTAATTATGGGGGATGATGATTCAAAATTTTTCGTAGATAACATGGTTGATATTCTTGCACAATATGATCATACAAAGTATTATTATTTTGGACGACACTCGGAATTTATATTGTCTAATTATTGGTACTCATTTAATCAAGGTTTTGGTGGAGCTGGAATCATGTTGAGCTATCCTTTGGCTAGAGCATTTTCTAACAATATGATGGTTTGTTTAAAGAGATTGTAACACTCCAATTTTTTTTAAAATAAGACGGAGTCATCCTTCATATAATATAGGATTTTAATTGAGAATTCTTATTTGAGCATAGATGTTAAAGTCAATTTCTTAG
>JAPFFP010044911.1:0-12029 GCA_026153255.1 Solanum medicagineum | reverse complement strand
GTGATGCCAAATTTTCAAAGCAAATACCACGGCCGCCAATTCTAGATAATGGGTGGAATAATTCTTCTCATGCACCTTAAGTTGTCTAGAGGCATATGCTATAACCTTAATCACTTTGAATTAAAACACACCCCAAACCAATTCTTAAGGGATCACAATATACAACAAACCCTTCCAACCTTTCTGATAGGGACAAGATAGGAGTGGAGACAAGATTATCTTTCAAAGTTTAGAAACTCTTTTCACACTTGTCGGTCCATAAAAATTTCTCCTTCTTTTGTGTCAAGTTAGTCATAGGAGAAGCAATAATAGAGAAACCATTTACAAACCTAAGAAACTTCGAATGTCCAATGGACTCAAAGTTCTAGGCCTATTTCTAATCATCTCTGTCTTCTTAGGATCCACCTTAATGCCATCACCTAGCAACACATGCCCTAGAAAAGCAACTTCTTTCAACCAAAACTCTCATTTCTCATATTTTGCATACAATTTCTCCTCACTCAAGATTGCAACACCACCCTCAAGTGATCTACATGATCCTCCTCACTATAGGAATAAATCAAGATACTATCAATAAAAACCACCAGAAACAAGTCAAGGTAGGGTTTAAAGAGCCTATTCATAAGATCCCTAAATATAGTCGGTGTATTAGTCAGCCCAAAGGACATAACCACAAATTCAAAGTTCCAATACCAAGTCTAGAAAGCCGTCTTGAGAATGTCACACTCCCTCACGTTCACCTGGTGATACCCAGATCAAAGATCAATCTTAGAGAAGTGACTATCCCCTTGAAGTTGATCAAAAAGGTCATAAATCATTGGTAGAGGGTACTTGTTCTTTTTGGTGACTCTATTAAGTTGTCGATAATCCATGAACAATCTAAGAGAACTATCCCTTTTCTTTACAAACAACACCGGTGCACCCCAAGGTGACTTACTAGGCCTTATAAAACCCTTCTCCAAAAAGTTCTTCAATTGCTCCTTCAACTCCTTCAACTCCACTGGGGCCATACGGTAAGGGGTAATAGAAATGGGTTGAGTGTCCGGAAAAAGGTCTATCCCAAAGTCTATTTCCCTTTCAGGAGGAACACCTGGAAGCTCATTAGGAAAGACATCAAGAAACTCATTAACCACCGGAACCGAATCAATAGGAAGGAGTTTGGACTCAACATTGCTAACCCTCACAAGATGATAGATACAACCCTTAGAAATAAACTTTTGGGCTTTAAGGCAAGAAATGAATCTACACTTGACCACTATTGCGTATGAGTGGGTAATGGTGCATAATCAATAAGGGCAAATCTAAATAAACAAATTATTTTTATTATGCTTGGAGGAATGCTTTACAATTTCTTGGATGATGTCTTGATTCCTTAAAAATGTAGTGTCCCCTCTATTTATACTAATCTCTAGGGACTTAAGTATAAATAATATGTATTCTATAAGTCCCTCAATAATTACATATTAGTCCTTTTCTCTAAAATATTCTACATACCTAGAGTCTTCTAAGACATTCCAAGACATAACTACATGGTTGTGGATTCTTCTAACTCTTCTCAAGATTTTCCTATAATATTAAAAAGTAAGAGAAAGTGTTAATTATTTTCATTAACACTCACTCTTAATTATTTCTCTGATTGTTGATTTTGCACTCATCCTGACTCTTCTTTGAAATTCCTCAAACTTTTTTCCATTTAGGCCCTTCGTAAATATATCAGCGATTTGATCATTTGTTCCAATGTGTTCATATCAATCTCGTCACGTAGTACCTTTTCTCGTATAAAGTGGTAGTGTACTTCAACATGTTTACTCCTAGCATGGAATACTGGATTTTCTGCTAGTTTAATAGCCGAGAGATTATCACAATATAGCTCGACTGAATAACCAACAGGTTGATGCAGATCCTTTAATAGTTGGACCAACCATGTGCTCTCTTGGACTGCTATCGCTGCAGCTCGAAATTCTGCTTCGATACATAATAATGACACTATAGGTTTCCGCTTACTACACCATAAAATTGCACCTGATCCAAGATTAAATGTATATTCTGTAGTTGAACGTCGAGTGTCATGGTCATCAGCATAGTCGGCATCACAGTGACCGACTAACTTGCAACTAGATCCTTTCTTTTAAAATAACCCAAAGTCAAGAGTGCCTTTTACATACCTTAATCTTCACCTTACTGCATCCAAGTGGGGCTTTCTTGTCCTTGACATGTATCGACTGACAACTCCGAAGGAGAAAGTGATGTCGGGCCTTGTGAGTGTCAGGCGGATCAAACTCCCCACAAACTATCTATACATTGTGGGATCTTCTAGCTTTTCCTTCAGTTGAACAAAACTTAACATTCACATTGGTTGTTGTTGACATGGGTTTGCAGTTGAGCAATCCAAATTTCTCCAAAAGATCTTGAGTGTATTTATATTGACTCAACAATAACCCTTCATTAGTCTTCTTAACTTCAAGACCAAGAAAATAGTTTAACTCACTGAGATCTTTCATTTGAAAATGCACAGAAAGGTTGCATTTTATTCGTTGAACCTTCTGCTCATCATCTCCAGTGATAATTAAGTCATCCACACAAACAAGCACTATAGCTACCTTTCCTTCACGTGCTTTCACAGACAAGCTTGAATCAGCTGGTGCCGCATAAAAACCATATTCAACCAGGAACTCAGCAATCTTGCCAAACCAGGCTCTTGGTGCTTACTTCAGCTATATAAAGCCTTTTCAGTTTACACACATAATGTGGGTGATCTTTTATTTCAAATACTTTAGGTTGCTCTATATAAATCAACTGATCAAGCTCTCCATGTAGGAAATCTTTTTTCACATCCATCTGCCACAAGATCCAAGATTTACTAGCAGCAAGGGCTAGTAGGACACGTACCGTGGTAATCTTCGCGACTGGGCTAAATATTTCTTCATATTCCAAACCATAGGTTTGAGAGAATCTTCGAGCCACAAGTCGAGGTTTGTATCTTTCTATTGAACCATCAACTTTGGTTTTCACCTTGTATACCCAGTTGCATGATATTGGCTTGACATTTTGGGCTTCAGTACTATCTCCCATGTTTCATTCTCTATTAGTGCTTGTATCTCTTTATTCATAGCCTTTATCCATTCTTTAATTTGAGTGGCTTCTTCATAACTACTTGGCTGCTTAATCTCAACATCCTCACCCAGTGTAGCATTTGCATATTTAGGATTTGACTTACTTATCCTTGTTGATTTCCCAGGAGACTTACTATGTTCCATTTCTTCTAATTGTCTTGTCCTCTCTTCTTCTAGGGTTTTCTGATGTATACTAGTCTTCTAAGGGCTTTTCTCCTTTAGCGGTGATCCTTCTTCAGCATCAACTATGGATTCGATTTCTAATCATTCCTCCTTTTTTCCTGTATTTGCTGCTCTTTGTTGTCCCCTTTCTTCAATTTCCTTGGAATCAAGTTGTCTTGTTGCTTGAGATGGCCACCATGATGATGCCTCATCGAACACCATATTTTTTGATACATGGAATTTTCCCGTCGTTGGCTCACAACACTTCCAACCTTTCCTTTCATTATCATAGCCCACAAATATACATCGTATAGCCTTCTTATCAAACTTATTATGCATTTCATTTGGGATGAATACATAGCATACACATCCAAATACTTTAAAGTGACTTACAGTGGGCTTAACATTCCATAGCTTCTCATATGGTGAGATAAAGTTCATCCGTGCTTGTGGAAGCCTATTTGTTATATAGACTGCCGTCCTCATGCATTCTACCCAAAAGTGTGGTTGCACATTCTTCGTATGTAACATGCCTCTACATACTTCGGCAAGATGGCTTTTCTTTCTTTCAGTGACGTTATTTTGCTGAGGTGTGCGTGGACAAGTCAGCTGCTACTGAATTCTGTTTTCCTGCAAATATTGGGAGAACTCTTCTGAAGTGTATTCTCCACTATTTTCTGTACGTAACTACTTTAAGCGATGTCTAACTTCGCTCTCCACTTTCTTCCTGTATTCTTTGAACTTGGCTAGTGCCTTTGACTTTTTCTTCTTGAAATCCACCCATGTGTATCTAGAAAAATCATCAATGAAGGTAATCATGTATCTAAGACCTGAGAGTAACCTTTGCTTTACTGGTCCAAAGACGTCTGAATGCACTAGCTCTAGTGTTGCCCTTGCTCGACAGCTAGATTGCTCGTAAGGCAATTGATAAACCCTACTGTATTGGCATCCCCGACATACCCCTTCATCTCGTACCTCCAATTGTGGAAGTCCTTTCATCATAGACTTCTTCATCATCGTCTTCAGCTTCTGATAGCTCGCATAGCAAGTCGTGCATGCCATAAGTCAGGTGTCTCATTTTTCTTCGTCTTGTCTACATATGACGTCTTTGCTGACAGTACGTAGACAAACTCCAACCTTCATCCATACATTATCGGTTTGATCATAATCCTTAGATTACGATACACCTTTACATCCTTTAGCCCGAAAACTACATAGTTTTTGGATGATACTAATTGTGACACCATTAATAAATTCTTTGACATACCAAGTACATGAAAGACATTATCAAATTTTACCTGGCACGATACGAACCAAGGGATGACCGTAGCTACTCCTATATGTGTAATCGTCAACCTGGAGTTGTTAGCTGTCACCACAACACGTTCACCTTTGTACCCCAGCAAATTCATCAATTTTTCTAGATCCCCGGTCGTATAATTGGAGCATCCTGAATCAACAATCCAATCATCTTCATAGATAATGTATTTGTTACTTAAGGTAGCAGGTGTACACTTCTCCGTCAAGTCTTTGATGCACGTCAGTGCTAATTCTTCTCCTGTTGGCTCTTCTTGGGCATAACTTGCTTGCATATCCTATTTTGCTTCATTTTACACTGAGGTGGTGGCGTTTCCTTCCTCTAACTTGTGCCAACAATCTAGAGCGTAATAATTTTCTTACAACAAACATAACACCCACTATTCTAGCATTGGAACTTTTTCTCCTTTTCATCTCCTTAGGGTCTTTGACGAGCTCCTCCTTGACTGTCTAGTCTTCTGCCTTCCACCATTGCCATTGGGGGCAAATTTACCATTTTGCCTTGCTCCTCTATTAGCATACAAAGCATTTTCATCCTTCTTAATTGAGACTCCAGACATTTGTTTTTCTAGATCTTCTTGATCAACTATATATTTTCCAACTTAGTTATGGTTGGCTCCTTTGCCCAACCACGAGTTGCTGTGAAGAAGCTTTTATATTTTGGATTTAACCCATGAATAATAATTCGCCTCATCTGCGCATCTTTAATAGCACTTTGGGGTCCAGTTTAGAAATATTTTCATAAATTGATTTTACTTTGTGAAAATATTGGCTCATAGTCATATCTCCTTGTTTGATTGACATGAGCTCATTTTCTAGCCTTTGCAGCTTAGCAACATTCTTCTTGTAAAAAGTGTCGCCAAGGAGTCCCATGCCTTTTTAGGAGTTTTTACATCTTATATGTGCTGTAAAAACACATCTTCCACTGACACTGTTAAGGTAAACAAAGCCTTGCCCGATTTATTTTCCATTTCTTTAACCATTCTTTTTCAGTTGGCGGACTTACTTCTTCATCACCAACAATCTCCCATAAATCTTGTCCTACCAAATAGTGCTTGATACACATACTCCAAGTACTATAATTATCATGATTTAATTTTTCTAGCAAGCTAGTAGAAAGATTAAAATTTGTCATACCAAAAAGGTTAGTGCTCGACATGTAACTGAAATTTTATCCTCGACTAAGATCGTCTGCAGTCCCTGACTTTGACTTAAGCGGATACTTCTTGTATTCTGGTCCCTGACTACAACGTACCACCAATGTGACTTCTTCAAAGAACTAGCTCTAATATATCGGTCCCTGACCGACTTGCTCTGATACCACGTGTTGAGTATGAGTGGGTAATAGTGTTTTTTTAATTAAGGCAAAGGTAAATAAACAAACCTTTATTTTTATTATGCTTGGAGGAATGCTTTACAATTTCTTAGATGATTTCTTGATGCCTTACAAATGAAGTGTCCCCTCTATTTATACTACTCTCTAGGGACATAAGTGTAAATTATATTTATTCTACAAGTCTCTCAGTAATTATACATTAGTTCTTCTCTCTAGAATATTCTACATACCTAGAGTCTTCTAAGACTTTCCAAGACATAACTACATGGTTCTAGATTCTTCCAACTCTTCTTAAGATTTTCCTACAATATTAAAAATAAGAGAAAGTGTTAATTATTTTCTTTAACAACCACCACATCACAACTTTCCCACTCAAAGACGGGTTCATAAGGGAATTGGAATATAACACTATGGGTTCTACAATCAGTAAAAGCATAATATGCATGCAACCAATCCATCCCAAGAACGACATCAAAATCCACCATATCTAACTCAACAAAATCACAAGGCAAGATTTTATGCAAAATGATCACCGGGACAATTTCTATAGACTTTTTTAGCAACAGTGGACTCACCAACGGGGGTAGAAACTTCAAAAGGTTCACACAAAAATTCGGGAGTAACTAAATAAAGGAAGAGTGGCACCTGGGTCTATCAATGCATACACATCACAATCAAAAAACTTTAACATACCTATGAAGAACCATTTCAAGTCTAGTGACCCCTAGTAGAGTATGATTGAGGATGTCGACGGTCATCCCCATGATTCTTAGCAACCCATGGACAATTAACAATCTTGTAGCCCCTCTTTTCACACCAAAAACATGCACCTGCGTTCCTCCAACATGTGCCTCTATGAGTTTTCCCACATGTCGGGCACCTAGGATGGGTCACTCAACCATTGCTACTACACTTAGCATACGAACGTCTGCCTTCAAGTTGAGCCATTCTTCTCCCTTCCTTGGAGGCCACGACGCAATCCCTCATCTTATGCCAAACACTGCACACTTAAGACAACTGTCAATTCCCACCACGCACTCCCCTTGATTTTTTGTGCCACACTCTTGACAAGTGGAAAAAGGGATCCTTTTATCCTTGTACTTGGGAACCGGTAGATTAGTAGAAGATAAGGCACCTCCAACTCAGGCCCTCTTAGCCTCCCTCTGCTAACTCTTACCCCTTGAAGTCTCGGGAGTACCCACTTGTTGATTGAGTTGAGCAGTTACAACCTTGGGCATTAGCCAAAGCTTATCTTTTAGGATGCCAAAACTAGGTACATGGGGGATGATCGAGAAATATTTTGGTTCCTATATGGTAACATCATGTACGCATAGAGTATGTATTAGTAGGATGCAATGCAACAAGACATAAGGCAACATAGTCAAAATGCATAGTCATAAGCAATGGGTAAGTGTAATATCAATATGGACTGCATGATGAATTTCTGAGGTAAAACATGCTTGTAAATCATATCACTTGGAAACATAGATTACATGTGTCAGAAGAGACCATAATCATAGACCAAGCAACTACTACTTGGAATCCATGGCATGTCACCCCTTCGATGAAGTGGTTGAGGTACCTACCACTCAACATTGTAGTACGGGCATGGCAACCCCCGATAAGGTGGTCAAGGTATCTAGCTCTCAACATGGTTGTATGGGTATGGCACCCCTAGAAAAGGTGTGGTCAACTTGCAACATTATAGATACTTTTTAGGAATTCAATACGTACATACAATCCTCAATCAGGATAGAGTCACTTGACTTATAAACCATGTAATAGACCATCAGTAACTCAAGAATTTTTGTCAAGACATTTTATCAAACACTTGGCGGGTGTGTAATGTTGGTTCAAAATCATGCAATTAAAGAGTGAAATAATGTGAGAAAACTTAATGTAGATCAACTCACCAACTCATACTAAAACCCTTATGTAAGATACCTTTAAATCCATCATCAAATATTATAATAGATCATAGTTTCATAGCCCAAAACATGCATAGCCAGAATAGACAAACCATCTCATAAGCATATGTTTTCAATCAACATTTCATAAAACGCCAATGTAATTTATAATCATAATCCATAATAAGTAATACCTGTAAGCAATGCAACTTGAAAGCATACAATCTTTCATAAAAAGGAAGGTTGGGCACTATGGATCAAAGGACCCAATGGTTGAGACCCATATACCTTGAGTAAGGTTTTCCTTCATCTAAACTTGAGTGAGACTTGGAGCTTGAATGGAGTTCTTAAGATCCGGAATTAAGCTTGAGACACTTGAATTTGGATGAAATATTTAATTAAGTGTTAGAGAGGGTTTTGAGAGTGTGTTGACTGATATAGAGTTGAAAAATGGCTAAGTATAGGTGTTTTCACGCATATGTGGGCATGGGGGCAAGGCCCCATTGTCTTAGAAAGAACAGAAAAAAATAAGGAAGTGCTAGTAACACACCTCTGCGATGGGTCCGCATCACGGAGGCATTGCAGATGCCTATCTTTTTCAAAATTTTTTTGAAAAATCATTTTTCGATACGGGACTACACTCAATTTTGCCCCTGATCAAGAATATGAGGTCGGATATTTGATATCACACACAAATTTTAAGATATATGAAAATTACGATTATGAACATTTCCAAAGCACATTTTTGGGGCGCTTTTGGGGCATTCAGTTTTCCCCAGAGTGGAGGACGCACCAATTGCAATCTTCGAACGATCCTACTAGCCACATAGAGGATAAGGAATAGGAGCTCTGATCCCTAATGGTGAGATCATGTAGGCAAAAGTATACATCAGTACTTGGAATGTACTAAGTATGCAGGGTGCAATGCAACAAGGATCATAAGCCATGATAATCAAGATGCATAATCATAATCAATAGACATAAGCTTAATATGACATGTATAATCAATGCTTAAATTAAATCATGTACGAAGATAATCAAATTTGCATAATATATCATATATATATGGGAGGAGACCCTAACCATCCTATAAGACCAATCGAGCTACTACTTGGAATCCTGATATTTACTCCACACCGAATGAAGGAGTGGTCTACATGCCAAGGTAAACCAAGCTTAACCCCACATAGTGAGTGACTTAACCTAGTTGGATCCACTAGTAAAAGCCCATTTAAGGAAATAACATAAACCTATGGTGGCACATAATTAAGAGACCAAGACTTTATATAAGGACCCCTTGGGTCAAGTGCCCACCTTAAGCCTCTTTCGGTGCTAAATCTAATCCAATGGAATACTTGAAATAATCATAAACTTAATCATAACTTGAATGAATTGTAAGAGTATGATAACATAGCATGAGTAGCTCATTCCAATACTTAACCCATATATGTGGCATATACTTTGTACTATAGGGTTAAAATAATGCATGGACTTAATCCCTTCTAGTAGGCATCGCATTACATATGAGGGTAGAGATTATTATGCTTGATCCCTTCTAGTGTGAGTTAGTTCATTAGGATAAAATAGTTATCATGCTTAACCCCTTCATGTAGACTTTATTTACTCACAAGAGGATAGAAATATAAAGGGCTCAACATCTTACTTGCAAATCATAGAAACTTTCCATGAGTTTAATACATACTTGGGAACCCATAGTTTATCATAACATGCTTGCCTTATAATTCATGCAACAATCTTTCACCAACATAAGAAGCCTTGTCAAGTATATGTAGACAAACATGGTGGGTTTATTGACATGTACTTAAATCATGCAATTCAAGAGAATGAGACAAAAAGAAGTAAAATTAACTCATTTGAAGTTATTCAAATCGACCAACCATTGTAATAGTAAAACCCTTATTTTTGAGTATCATGATAACAAACTAAAATGCACAGGTTCTTTTGTAGCTTTTTATGGAATCATAGAGAACATACTTTGTTATCATAGAACCCATCACAAAGTCAAACCCCAACAATATTTTGGCATAAACCATCATTGCTTGAAGAACCTAAATAGAAGTCATGTGTACAATGCATAATAATATCATCATGAGTAAGGGTTCATAAATACCCAATAAATAATCCATACATCTATGTAGTTTGAGAATTAGATTGGTTTGTCTTGTGGGAAAGAAGGTTACCGTAATCAAACTCACATACCATGGCGATAAGGGATAGAAAAACCATGGGAAAATTATGAGAAATTCAGAGCCCTAGCTTGCAATTTCTTGCTTGAAACCTTGAGGGAATTTGAGAGTGTTTGAGAGAGTTTAGGGACTTAGGGATTTTGGGAGTGAGAGGGAATAGGATGAGGACATTGATGCGATCAAAACAACGTAGTTTAGACTTAGAAAAAGAGGAAAGGTCAAATTGGCCCCTATTAAAATTCTAGTCGAACGAGTCTACGAGACCCTATCTATGGACCATAGATAGGTTTCATTTCATCAATTCTCAAAGACGCCCTCTTCTTCAATCTTCCCTCTACAAAATAATCTATGACTCGGAGGTAGTTTTACGGGCCGTAGATGGGGTTTCATCTGCTGACCCTTTTCCAAACTTTAGAGACTTCGTTTCTGTAATTCCCATTCTACGAGACCCTTTTATCACTCATAGAGTACTTTATGGGTCATCTGATAAATAATAATTGAACTTCAGAGTGATCCAAATTTCATCAAGTCTGCTAGGTTCTACGAGACACACTTTATGGGCCGTACCCTGCCTTATGAGCCATAAAAACCCTTCGTAAACATCTATAGTTCAAATTTTCCATGCTTATTTCTTGTATCTCTCCTAGCACCCCCCCATTAATAGGGTCTTACACCAACATAGCGATTGTGGCTCTTAACTCATCATTAGACACTTGGTCCGCTTAAGGGACTTGGGGTGCTTGGTCCGTATTAGCATCATTCTCTCTTGGCAATGGAGCACGTCGTGAAGCCATTTCTAAAAACACCAAAGGACAAACATTAGGATATGGAAGCTTCAAAGGAATGACATAGAGTTCTAAAGATGTGAACTTTTCCTAACATGTCTCATAGCCTTCTATTCATAGATGTGGTGTGCTTCACACCAATGAATAAGACTCCACTTGGCGTGGTATGTTTGACTCCTTGGGATGTTTCCAGACGTTGTGGTATGATACCACTTTTGTCATGACTTGGACTTAGGGCCTAGTTGCGACACGACGAAAGTGACACTCAAAGGCATCCTATCCAATCCTCATGTTGATACCGTAAGCATTCATAAGGTAAAATAAATATAGATAAGAAATTAAGCAAGCAGAAATGTATGTCAGCAAGAATATAAAAATACATCATATCCATTTGTCCAATTCATGTCCCTACATCAAAAATCTTGGCGGGGTCTACCACATTGCTCACTAGCTCACCCTCAAGATATACATAGAAAGTAAATGATAAAGTCCCAGCATAAAAGAAATGGGAAGAGTCATAAGGGCTTGTTCCCGAAGCATGGGAAATCACCAATAAGTCTTCAAGCCTAGGAATTCGAATGGTAAACTCAATATGGAATAATCTCTTCGTCGTTCATCCCTACATGGTTAGGTCAAAGAAGTATGCGTTAGGACATAGAATATACTAAGTATTTAGGTATGCCATGAATCAAAGTAGATCACAATAATATCAATATGCTTAAATCATAATCAATGGGAGTAGGACACAATATGTGTGAGCATCATAAAGCCATTCTTAATCTTTAGCATACATATGTGACAAGAAGACCATAAATGGCATTCATAAGACCATGCGGACTATTACATAAAATCTTCATGTTCACTTTACATTGAGCTAAGAAGAGTTTACTTTGCCATTGTAAACACGATCTCACTCTATAGGCTCTATCCTAGCACGGTGACCCTCTTTTGGCCCTACCCTTTGGGATCTACCCTAGCACTATGAATGTCCTTCATTTAATCTAATTGGTTCTAATAGCACACCTTTAAGGTATAAAACATGAACATCATTCCTATGGTGGCACATGGTTATGAGACTTGAGAATTTATATAAGGACCCTTGGAGATAGTCCCCCTCACACAAGTCCACTCGGTGCTAATTTGTATCCCATTGATCAGAATATATAAACCATGCATATACATATACATATACATATACATAT
>JAPFFP010044910.1:0-12029 GCA_026153255.1 Solanum medicagineum | reverse complement strand
GCAGCATGAAATGCAGGTCCCCCGTAAGGGACGTCAGTATGAGATAATGTACTGAGTATGTAAGGCAGGAAACACTGCATATGAAGTAACAATCTAAATGAACTATACAATGGTGTAGCATAAGAGACTATCTTTAGCTGTACTGTGGGATCATGTACTTTATGTTCTTTATATCACTTTACCTTTACTGTAAAATTTGTATTGTAAAATCTGTGCATAACTGTAACACAAATGACCAATTGATCAATGGTAAACTGTATCGGGATTGTCCCTTTGCTAGTTTCTTTCTGAACCCCCTCGGGCTACCACCCGTAATACTGTAGCGGGATCGTCCCTTTGCTAGGTTCTTGTTGAACCCCCTCGGGCTACCACCCGTCAAAACTGTATACTTATCTTTCAATTAACTTTGAGATGGTTCTTTTGGTGGCTATAATATTGGAGCTATAATACTGTATATGTAACATATGATATGTGGGATGATCACATAAGACAATATGATAATGAAAAGAGTACATTACACAAATGATGCAATGCGTATGAAATGGAACAACTCGTGAACTTTATTCTGTAGCAGGAACTCATGTAACTTGGTGTCAAAGTATCTAAGAAGGTTTGAAGGTAACTATGTATGGAATCATATGAACATGTAAAAGAGTGGAGACATGGTTAATAGATGTTTCATGCCAAGTGATACGAAATCGAGTAAACTTACATACCTCGTCGTCGGACCTTGTTACTATCTCAATACAACCTTTACTTCCTCCAAATACTTATCTACAACATAGTAAGGGATAAAACTAGCATTAAAAGCCAATAGATACACCTTGACAATCCAATCACATAAGAAAACAATACACGGGCAGCAAGCGGGTGTTTATAAACCCGAGCGTATTCCTTTAACCTTTCCGCTCCTTAATTGTATTTTCTCATATACATTAGCATGTACACATCATGTATAGCCTATTTCAATGCTATAACAGTCTTACCACAGCCCACAAAGCACAACACATCATAATTCCACACAATCTAAAAATGGACAGCATAACTTTACCTGCCTTTGCTACATTTCGACGTTGATAACTCCAAACCTATTCCAACTCTAACCAAACTATTCCAGCAACATTTACACACATAAACAGATCTAAAATAGTCTTATAACAACACTTAAGAAGTCATGAAGGACGTGGGCTAATAGCCTTATATACAACAGCCCACAAGTTCTAATCAACATGACGCTTACGATAACACGATAAAACGCGCTTGTTAAATGAAACTAAAATCAGGGCAGCAACCTCAGGGTGATGTTTATAACTCAAACCATGTTAATAACACCAAGTTCTCTTCATAATACAACTTAAAAACCATAGGAAAATCACCAAAACAAAAGGAAAAGGTGCAGCAACTTTCTGCACAGAATCTGTCCAACAAATTTCAGCAAGCGTAACTAGCATCTATCTCTTATTTTTCATGATAAAACCATACTAAATACACAAATATAATTACTTACCTTTGTCTTAAAGGTTTTAAGGCTCCCTAAGAACCCTAAAAGAGTCATTTGGCTGCTTCACAAAGTGAAGAAAAGTTGAGAGAACTTTAGAGACAAATCTGTTTTTTTGTGTGCAAGTTGAGAATGAATTGTGGAGCTGATTTGGAGCCCTTTATAAAGAGGTATTTGGCCGAATTTCCCTTGACTTTTTGAACACCTCATACCACACATTATCAATCTAGTTATCCACCAGCTTGGCCCTCACACTTGGGCCTTTTTGGAGCACCAACTTGATGGACTTGGGCTGCCTATTTTCCAACTTTCACTTACTTAGTTTTGGGCCAAATTTTCTAGGTGTGTTGTGATGTCTTTGGGCCCTTTTTATTATACTTCTTGGGATGAAAATTTAGCCCTTTTATGATGCTAAAACATGGGCCAAAGTTACACCCTTAACACAGACTTTATTCATAATCGAACTTAGACAAATTCGACGTCGAGCCTCGTCTCCGTTTAACTAACGATTTTTGAGCTAAGCAAGTAGGTGACTCACCTGCTAGCTTCTAAGTCCTACAAGCACCTTAATTCTATGACTTCATTTAAGGCCGTAGTCTCCTTAATTCGACATAAAACATGTATTCATTCGACCCTCTTAAGCGTTAAACGCACATATAGCCCATTAACGCGAGATTCAAGCACTTTGAAAAATTTAGCGTCACTTGTCCAAACCATGTCATGTTTCATTTGACTTGTGACAATATTGTAAGGTGTGGGGTGTTACATTAAGCCTTAAGATGGGGGCTCGACTCAAGTGGTTCTTATAGAAAGTCTTTAGTCTCTAAATATGTGCCACATAGGATTATATAATATCCCTTTTATGGTTTCCAGGGGATCCACCTACTTACACCACACTTTGTCGGGAGGGGTGGGGGGTGGGGGTAGGGGATTGAGTGACATGCCTCGATCACCTTGTCGTGAGAGGGGTCCCATTCCTAGGATTATTAACATTATCATGTATGGTTCACCTTGGCAAGTAGACCACACCTTGTCGAGGGGGTGACATGCCTCAATAACCTTACCAAGGGGGTGACATGCCTTGGATTCCAAGTAATAGCTCTCTTAGTCTATGTCGATTAATGTCTCTTCCCACATATGTTTGATATAGTATGCAAGTTAAATGATTTACAAGCATATTTTATTACAAACATTGATCATGCATATCATATTGAGATTATATATTCATTGATTATGATTATGCATTTTGAATATATTGGCTTATGCCTTTGTTGCATTGCACCCCGCATACTTAATACATTCATACGTACTAACACATACTCTATGTCTACATGAGATCATCATATAGGAACCGAAGCTCCTTTTGATCATCTCTTCCACGTGGCTAGTGCGATTCTTGAAGAAAGCTTTGACGAGTTCTCAATTCCGAGGACAATATCTACTTATTTCATGTTATGTTGAGACTCCTTCTTATGTTGAATACTTATTATTATGAGGGTGAGTCTGGGGAGTATCTTGGCCCCCGCTCCATTCCACGCTAGAGGTATTGCTGGATTCTATGATGTATTTATGCCACGAGCTTGACTCTTTTATGCTTTTGTGATTATCAAAGACTTCCCTTAGTCTTGCTTCCATTTTTATTTATATCACTTGTTGATGTTTATTTTGATTCTGCAACAAAGGATGTGTGAATGATATGCTAAGAGGCTTGTTTGGGGGTCCCTTCGGGTTTCCCATTCGCCGTGTCACGTATGGCCCCTAGGCTTGGGTCGTGAAAATCTTGGTATCAGAGTACTCGATTGTTAATAGTCCTTGAAAATCCAACACACCGCGTTGATTAGAGTCTTATTCATGGTTTTGAAGTGCGCCACAACTATGAATGGGAGGCTATGAGGCATTTTAAGAAATGTATCACTTCTTCATGGTCTATGTCATGCGGTAGAACTAAGTCCCCTAAGGCTTATTACTGATTCCTAACCATTATGTTTCTGAGTATGTCTCAAGCTATTCAGAATGGTGAATGGGATGGTAACCTATTGAGGGTCAACTTCCCAACGGTGACATATTGAATATAGAGATTTGTAGTGGTCTATGGCTATTGGCCAAGGTTGTAACCGGTCAACTCAATCAACAAGTGGGTACCCCTGAGACTTCAAAGGACAAAAGGAAGGACAGGAAGCCTAAGAGGGCCCGAGTTAATGGTGCTTCACCTTCTACTAGTCTACCGATTCCCAAGTAAAAAAAGAAAAGGGTCCCTTTTGCCACTTGTCAAGGGTGTGGAAAGAAGCATCAAGGAAGGTGTTTGGCAGGCACTAATAGTTGTTTCAAGTGTGGTGGTGTTGGGCATAATATGAGAGATTGCCCGGCAGCCTCAAAGGAAGGGAGAAGGGGGATTCAACTTGAAGGTTGCAATGATGGGGTAAGTTTTCCAAGGTGCCCAAAATGTGGAAGGAATCATAGTGGAAGGTGCTTGAGGTATTTGAATGCTTGCTATGGGTGTGGCAAGTTAAGCCACAAAATTGTTGATTGTCCATATACTCAAAGGAAGGACAAAGATGTTGGTGTTCAAGCTTCTCCTACGTGCCACAAGTGCGGAAGGTACCATTTGAGGGATAGTTTGGCCGGTTCGAGTACTTGTTTTGGGTGTGGCACAAAGGATAATAAGATGAGGCAGTGTCCATGGATTACTAAAAATTATGAGGATGGTCGTCGACGCTCTCAACCATACCCTTCTAGGGGTCACTAGACTTGGCTTGGCGCTTTACCGGTATGTTAAAGATTTTTGATTATGATCTATATGCATTGATGGATCTAGGTGCCACTCTTTCTTTCATTACTCCTTTTGGTGCCAAAAAGCTTCACGTGTGTCTCGAATTGTTGTATGAACCTTGTGAAGTGTCTACCCCCATTGGTGAGTGCATTATTGCTATAAACGTTTATAGAAATTATCCTATGTCTATATTTACATAAAGTCTTTCTTGTGATTTTGTTGAATTAGATATAGTGGAGTTTGATATTATTCTTGGGATGGATTGGTTACATGCATATTATGCTTCCATTGATTGTAGGTACCATAGAATGAGATTTCAATTCCCCAATGAGCCCGTCCTTGAGTGGGAAAGTCGTGATATGGTGGTCAAGGGTATATTTATTTCTTCTCTTGAAGCCCAAAAGTTGATTTCTAAGGGTTTAACCTTTATCATCTTGTGAGGGTTAGGGATGTTGAATCTAAAGTCCTTCATATTGAGCCAGTTCCGGTGGTCAATGAGTTTCTTGATGTCTTTCCTGATGAATTTCCCGGTGTTCTTCCCGAAAGGGAAATAGACTTTGGTATAAACCTCCTTCTCGATACACAACCCATTTCCATTCCCCCTTACCATATGGCCTCAGACGGAATTGAAGGATCAATTAAGGGATTTATTAGAGAAGGGTTTCATAAGGCCTAGCAAGTCACTTTAGGATACACTGGTGTTGTTTGTGAAAAAAAGAATGGTGCTCTTGAAATGTGTATTGATTACCAGTAACTTAACAGGGTTACTGTAAAGAACAAGTACCCTCTACCAAGGATTGATGAACTTTTTGATCAACTACAAGGGGCTAGTCACTTTTCTAAGATTGATCTTCGGTCCAGATACCACCAAGTAAGAGTGAGGGAGTGTGATATTCCCTAGACGACTTTTCGGACTAGGTATAGGCACTTTGAATTTATGGTAATGTCTTTTGGCTTGACAAATGCACCGACAATATTTATGGATCATATGAATAGGGGTTTCAAACCTTACCTTGATATATTTGTGGTGGTATTTATTGATGTTAGATTGATTTATTCCTGGAGTAAAGAAGAGCATGTGAATTATTTGATTGTGGTGTTGCAAATCTTGAGATATGAGAGGTTGTTTACTAAATATGAATAGTGTGAATGTTTGTTCAAAGAGGTTGCATTTTTAGGGCATGTGGTGTCGGGTGATGGCATTGAAGTGGATTCTAAGAAGACGAAGGTGATAAGGAATTGGCCTAGATCCTTAACTCCATCGGATATTAGAAGTTTCTTGGATTTGGCGGGTTACTAGGAGGTTGGTGAATGATTTTTCTTCTATTGCTTCCCTATGAAAAAGTTGACCCAAAAGAAGGAAAATTTTTTTTGGACCGATGAATGTGAAAAGAGTTTTCAAACTTTGAAAGATAAACTTATCTTCACTCCTATTTTGGCCTTACCGAAAGGGTTATAGGGTTTGTAGTTTATTGTGATGCTTCAAGGATTGGTTTAGGGTGTGTGTTGATGCAAAATAGAAAGGTTATATCATATGCCTCTAGACAACTTAAGGTGCATGATAAAAATCACCCCACATATGATGTTGAATTGGCGATCGTGGTGTTTGCATTGAAAATTTGGCGTCATTATTTGTATGGGGTTCATGTTGATGTGTTTATGGACCACAAGACTCTCCAATATGTGTTTACACAAAAAGATCTTAACTTGAGGCAAATGATATGGTTCGAACTTCTTAAGGATTATGACATGAGTGAAACTATCATCCCGGTAAAGCTAATGTTGTGGCCGATGCTCTAAATACAGTGTCTATGGGCAGTCTAGCTCATATTAATGTTGGTAACAAGGAGGTGGCTAAAGAAGTCCGTCGGTTGGCTAGGTTGGGGGTTAGGTTGAATGAAGTTGAGAATGGTGGTGTAGTAGAGGTTGATGGTTCCAAATCTTCTTTGATTGAAGAAGTCAAGTCAACGCAAGACCTTGACCCTGTCTTGCTAGATTTGAAGGCTTTGGCGAAGGATGGTGGAGTGGATGTTTTCTCCCAAAGGGGAGATAGTTCCCTAAGGAACCAAGGTAGGTTATGTGTGCTTAATGTTGATGGGTTGAGGGATATGATTTTGAAGGAGACACATGATTCATCCTATTCGATTCTTCCCGATTTTTACAAATGTATAGATATTTGAGAGAGGTGTATTGGTGGGTGGTTTGATGTGGGGAGATGGCTTTGTTGATCCTAGATTTGGTAGTTGAGGCTCTCTGGAGAAAGTGAGGTTGATAAGGGAGAGGTTGAAGATGGCCCAAAGTAGACAACAATCCTGCTCCGATGTGAGAAGAAGAGATCTTGAGTTTAATGTTGGTGATTGGGTTTACTTTAAGGTCTCACCTATGAAGGGTGTGGCCCAGTATTGCAAGAATGGGAAATTGAGCCCACAGTTTGTGGGACCTTTGAGAATTTTGAGGAGAGTGGGTAAGGTTGCATATAAATTGGAGTTGCCTATGGAAATGAATATGTTCATCTGATTTTCCATGTATCTATGTTGAGGAGATATGTTGGTGACGCAAGTGCTATAGTGCCCTTAGAAGTTGTGGAGGATAATTTGACCTATGAGGAGGTTCCGGTAGGGATGTCGGATAGAAAAGTAAGCAAAGATGTAACGTTTGTAAGAGTCCTTTTAAGAGAATCAACGAGTAAAAAGTGTCACTAGAGAAGCCAAGGCGGATATGAAAAAAAGCAATATCCATATCTGTTTGAAACGAACTAAAAAAGTGTCTGAAAATGTGCCTCGGAATGCCTGAAATTTTAATTTCCATATATCTAAAAATCTAACTTCATATTTTTGTTTAGAGGGTCAAAATTAGGGGAAAAAGTGTCTAACCCTGATTTTAGAGCAATCGTATCAAAATTCAAAAATCCCATGGTGCAATTTCTAATGAAGTTTTGTGTCGCCTCCGGGACGTACCTCCACTTATTTTAGGGACTATTTTTTTTTAGTTTGATCCAAGACTTCTAAACTTGGGCCTAAGTGGTCCCAAACGTGTTTTTACCTATAATTAGCCAAATTTCACCCTCATATTACCCAAAACGTTCCCCAATACTCACTGAAACACTTAGCCATATTTTCACTCTCAAATTCATGTCCCAAACCCGTCATCCTAAACTAAGGTTTTCCTTCAAGGTTCTTCTTCAAGCTTCAAGTCTCCATCTCCAATCTTCACTAAGTTCATCTCTAAGCTAAGGTATGTGGGTTTCTTTCATGGGTTCCTTTTACCCATGATATCTAAGCCTCTTTTTACTCAAATTGCATGATTTAACGTTAATTTGTAAATGGGTCTTGCATATTATGAAATTCACTGCACATTATGTTAAAGCTATGTAAAGTTGTGACATTTTTACTATGTTTTAGGCTATAAATCTTCGACCTATTGTAAGATTTGATGAGGGGTTTTGATGTATCTTACTTGAGGGTATTGCAAGGTGTTGATTGATGGTTTTACAATGAATTTTCATGCATGATTTCATCTCTATATTTCATGGTTTTATGCTAGCATTACACACCCTCTAAGTGTTTGATAAAATATTTGGATGTGGGTTTATGAGTAGTTGAAGGTCCAAAGCATGAGATATGTTATGAATGACTATATGATGATGAAATGACTATGTATATAATATACTCTATATAAAGTGTTGCATTAGACCATACCCGATCCGGGGGGATAAGAGCCTGGGTAACCAAGGTTGGGGTTTGTACTCATCAACCATATGAGGGGTTTGTACTTCGCCACCGTGGTGATAAGGTGTGATTATCATCAAATATGTGAGGAGTTTGTACCACACCACCGAGGTGATGAGGTGGGACTATCATCAACCACCAAGGGGTTTGTACCTTGAAAATCTAGCTTGGTCTCTTCTACACATATGATATCCTCTATAAGCATGAGTTACTTAAGCATGATTTACTTAAGCATTGATCACACATGCCATATTGTTATATTATTCCTATTGCATAATATTATGCATTTTGATGATGATGCCTATCTATTGTTGCATTGCATCCTACATACATAGTACATTCAAACGTACTAACACATACTCTTGCCTACATGATATCACCATGTAGTAACCGGAGCCAACTTGATCATCCTCCTCCACATGGCTAGTTCGGTGCTACTCAAGCTAGTTGGTGAGTCCTCCACTTCGGGGATCTTAGATTATACTCTCTTATTATGTATTAAGACACTCTTTGTTATGTTCTATTTGACTATGAGGGTGAGTCAGGTTGCTTTGTCTTGGCCCCCGCTTTTATATATGTAGTAGAGGTGGTTGTTGGAGTTGTTATATATCTATGATATGAGCTTGACTCTTGTTTATGGACTATGATATTGTGCAAAACTTTCCCTTAGCCCTTTTGCCCTTATTCTTGCTCTTTAATGATTTTATATGATTCTGTGATCAATGATGTGTAATGACAAGTGAAGAGGCTCGTTTAGGATTCCTTCGGATTCCCTATTCACCGCGTCACGTCTAGGCCCTAGGCTTGGGTCGTGACAAACTTGGTATCAGATCACTAGCTTGATAGATCCTCAGAGTCCAACACACCACGTCAATTAGAGTCCTATTCATGGTTGAAATGCACCATGACTATGAGTAGGAGACTATGAGAGATTTTAGGAAATGTTTCCCTTTTTCTGTGTGAGTTTCGGAAATATCCCCACTCATAGGTCCGAGATCTACATCTATGAATTGAAAGGTCCGAATGGGATCATTTAGATTGTTACCGACTCGAATTGGATGACTGCCTAGATTAGAATGAGGATTCAATATTTCGTGATAGTTATCATGGATTGTTATATATTTTTGATCAGAGGTTGAATCGATCATCAGAGGAAAGAAAGGCTTCATTATATCAAAAGGGGCGAGCGTATCGATTGCAGAAAGGCTGGCTGTACTTCTAATAGGAGAGAATTGATGCTTTTGAATCCATTGTACTTATTCCACTTCCTACTCGCGGTATGCTCTTTATGATCTCGGCAGCCCCTTGTATAGGTTGGGCACTTGAGCACAACGCCTTCCCATTACTCATCAGTTGCAGGGTTTGGTGGCCCGATATTGACTTGGCTTCGCCAAAAAGCCTCGTCTCTAAAAGCCCGGCTTGCGAGGAGTCCCTCTCGCAATAGGGTTCCAACAAACATACTGCTGAGATTATACACCAAGTACACACGTGATTCTGCTCTGGCAGAAGTGCACGCGCAATTCAGCTCTAGAAAAACTCCCTGAGACCAGAGAGAGATGAAGTTTATGGTCAACCTCTCCCTCTCAGATAGCTTTACCAAATCCCATCAATCGAATCACTTTTTTGAGAAATACGAGAGTTTCGGAGGTTGTTCCGTGACAAGAGGTCTCAAAAGTCAATGAGGGGTACCACCAAGCGAGATCAAGACCAGCCCCTTGTATAGGTATAGGGTTCCAAACCTACGCTTCTTCAAATATCCCATATATCCTTCTACATTGTGCTATAGAGTTGTAGTGAGTATTTCCCCTAGATCATGCAAAACACTAGAGGAAGATGGACCCAAACTCCCAAGGAGCAACCTACCAATGGTGAGCTCCGGGATGCTCTCACTATGCTTGCCCAAGTGGTGGCCAACCAAGTCAATCAAGGGGCCCAAGCCCCTCATGCTACTACCCCGGGAGCTAGGGTTAGAGACTTCATGAGGATGAATCCTCCGATTTTCTATGGGTCAAAGGTGGTTTAAGATCCACATGTGTTCATTGATAAGGTCTATAATATTTTGGATATCATGGGTGTTGGGCCGAATGAAAAGGCAGAGTTACAGACGTACCAATTCAAAGGGGTACCCAAATATGGTATGATCAATAGAGGGGTGAAAAGGAAATTGGTAATATGGTGCTTTGGGAGGAGTTCAAATTGACTTTCTTTAATTTATTTTTCCCTCTTGAGCTTAGGGAAGTAAAGTTGGTAGAGTTTATGAACTTGAAACAAGGTGCTATGAGTGTGAGGGAGTGTTCCCTCAGGTTTAATCAACTTTCAAAGTATGCTCCTCATTTAGTGATCGAGCCTAGACCTCAGATGAATAAGTTCATGATGGGGGTCTCCGACTTGGTAAGTGAAGAATGCCAGTCGGCCATGCTAATTAGTGACATGAACTTGTCTCACTTGTGACTTATGCCGAGCAAATGGAGGAGTAGATATTGAGGAAGAGAAGGGGGCATGAAGCCAATAGGGCCCGATTTGAGGGTAAATTCCAAAATGGTGCTAAATTTCGTCAAGGCCAAGGGCCTTCTCATGCTACTAATAGGGGGTTTGCCAATGACTCCCCTAGGACTAAAGGTGTTGGTGGGGTGACTCCTATTGATGTGTACCCTAAATGTGGAAGGAGCCCTAAATGCCCATGTTTGAAGGGTTCTAATACATGCTATGAATGTGGGGAGCTTGGTCACAAGAAGATAGGTTATCCAAGAAACCGTGGCAAGGGCCAGGGTGCAAATGCAGTCCTATTGGGCAGAGATGGTCCTCAAGGTGGTGCTCCAAAGCACAACCAGTTTCACGTAGGGGTTGGTGAGATTCCTGATGTTGTTACTGGTATGTTGAAAATCTTTGACTTTGATGTATATGCTTTGATTTATCCGGGTGCCACTCTTTCCTTTGTTACCCCTTTTGTTGCTAAAAAGTTTCATGTTGACCCCGAGTTGTTGCATGAGTCATATGAAGTGTCTACTCTTATTGGTGCCTCTATTATTGCTAGGAAAGTTTATAGGAGTTGTGCTATTTGCATTTTACATAGGTTGTTGCCTTGTGATCTTGTTGAATTAAACGTGGTTGATTTTGATGTCATTCTTAGGATGGATTGGTGGCATGCCTACTATGCTTCTATTGATTGTAGAACCCATAGGTTGAAGTTTCAATTCCTTAATGAACCCGTCCTTGAGTGGGAAAGTCAAGATGTGGTGGTCAAGGGTAGATTCATTTCATGCATTAAAGCCTGTAAGTTGATTTCTAGGGTGTGTTTATATCATCTTGTGAGGGTTAAATATATGGAGTCCAAAGTCTCTTCCATTGAGTCAGTTTTGGTTGTAAACGAGTTTCTTGATGTCTAAATGACCTTCCCGATGTCCCTCTCGAAAGAGAGATAGATATTGGCATAGATCTCCTTCCTACTCAACCTATCTCCATTTCCCCTTACCATATGTCCCCGGCAGAGTTGAAGGATTTAAAGGAACAATTGAAAGATTTGTTAGAAAAAGGATTTATTAGGCCTAGCCAATCTCCTTGGGGTGCCCCGATTTTGTTTGTAAGCAAGAAGGATGGGTCATTTAGAATGTGCGTTGACTACCGGCAACTCAATAGGGTCACCATCAAGAATAGGTATCCTCTTCCAAGGATTGCTGATTAGTTTGACCAATTGTAAGGGGCTAGCTTCTTCCATAAGATCGATCTTCATTCCGGGTATCATCAAGTAATAGTGAGGGAGTCTGACATTCCTAAGATGTCTTTCTGGACTAGATATGGACATTATGAGTTTGTTGTGATGTTGTTTGGTTTGACCAATGCATTGCCCATCTTCATGGACCTAATGAATAAGGTCTTCAAAGCTTACCTTGATTCCTTTGTTATGGCCTTCATTGATGATATTTTGATCTATTCACATTGGGAGGAGCATATAGGGCATTTGAGGGTTGTGTTGCAAAGATTGAGGGAGGAGAAATTGTATGCCAAATATGATAAGTGAGAATTTTGGTTGAAG
>JAPFFP010044909.1:0-12030 GCA_026153255.1 Solanum medicagineum | reverse complement strand
ATAAAGTCCAAAAACCATATAGAAGTCATCAAAATAAAAGGTAAGTGTGCAGCAACTTTCTGGACACAAGCTATCCAGAATTTCCAGTAAATTTCCAGCAAAGATTCTATCATGTACTTGTTGTTTTTCATGAAGAAATCATGCTAAATACATAACTATAATTGCTTACCTTTGCCTTATAGGTTCTTGACTCCCTTCAAAAGCCTTAGACAATTGAGTTTTCAGCTTGGTGAAGTCAATTATAGAGAGGACAAATGACTTTAAGCTGAAACTTTATTTCCTAGTGGAGTGCTTTAGTGCTGCACTTAGCCCGTTTTTAAAGATCAAACTTGGCCAACTTTGTCTTCCACTTTTGACCTGATAATGATACCCATTAATGGTCTATTATTTCAACATATTATCCTCCAAAATTGTGCTTAATTGGGTCTCAAATATGATGGACCTATGCTTCCAATTTCCAGCTTTCTTCTTAGTTGGTTTTGGGTCCAAATGGCCAAGTTGTTTGTAGAGTACTTAGGACGTTTTTAAATTCTTCTTATGCTGAAAATAAGGTCCATTTATGATACTAAAACATGGCCCAAAGTTACAACCTTAATAAGGAATTTATTCATAATCCAACTTGAACAAATTCGATGTCGAGCCTCGTCTCCATTTGGCTATCAATTATAAGTAGGTGACTCTCCTACTATATTATTAAGTCATACAATAACTTCACTTATTTACTTAGTTTAGGGCTGATATATCCTCAATTGAACACCAACACATATATACCATCAACCCTCTTAAGCATTTAGAATCACATATCGCCCATTAACACGAGATTCAAGCACTTTCAAGAAGTGATGCTAATTTGACCAAACCATAACATGATTCATTTACATAGCATTAATACATGTAAAATGTGGGGTGTTACACCTACGAATCGTAATCGGGGTCTCTATTAGGTTCTTGGCATTTCGGACACAACTGGTAAGACCCACTGGTAAGAGTCGTTGCTTGGGCTACGACTCGTATACTCCTCTCATAGTCTAGGCCTTCGGTTTTTTGATCAAAGTTTTGGCTCTCTGTTTCCTGCTAGAGTCCACCTATACGAGTAGTAGTTAGACCTACGACTCGTAGGATGGCCTCGTAGGGCTGACCTCCACTTAGCAGATTTCTTATTTTTGATCTCTATTTCTTGCTACGAGATCACTATACAACTCGTAGCTTGGGCTACGGCTCGTAGGTGAGCTCGTATGCCCATTGCTTCAACAAAATCTACAATTTTCCTCCAAAATCATGCCAACCTACCTTTTCTGCAATAACAACACTAAAACTCATAAAAACCATAAAAAGTCGCATTAAGAACTCACAAAATCCCTCGTGTTAGGAATCAAATGTGTTGTATTTTGATAGCACATCAACACCCTCAATTTAGAATTGTTGCTTGTCCTTAAGCGATGACTCAATCTATGCAGACAATGAGAAATATATAGCAGCTATACTAATGGCATATACATCAATTACTCTCATTTAGGTACCTAACTTTCATTTTCAAAACAAGATTGCAAAGCTACTTAGCATAATAAAAACACAATGATGAATCTGGCAACCCAACTATGATAAGTTAAGGGGCATTAACCGTCCATAATCATTGGTATAGTCATATACTAATCAAGTGGTGCAAATGCCCTCACAGAAAAGAAATCCCTCGTACTCACTCGAAAAGCATTTAGAATTCAGGGACTGTGCAAGCATTCTCACTCTCACAATTGAAATTCATGCAAAATGACTAAAACCATAGCCTTACCTCTATACTCAACTTTCGGTGTGGTGACACAGTGGACTTGGATCACTTTAGGACTTAATGGATTGTAACATAAGTTCAGGGGGCTTTGGTATGACATGAGGCAAATAGTGACTAAAAGTTATCCTTGAACCATGTTTACCAACACTTTTACCTTCATAATCCATATATTTTCACTAAATCCACCCTTATTTCCCTGTTTCAAGCTTTCCCTGGGTGTTTTCTTTCTCTTTTTCAGCTGTGCCTCAATTTCGAACTCATTTTTGTTAATCTCTTCACACTCAAGGTACTTTTCTTTTTCTTTTTTTTCACCCGGCTTATGATTATTCATTTCTTTGTTTCTTTCCCAACCAACCACGTTATTTTTATTACTTTACCATAATAAAGGCCACTCTCAACTTAGGCTTTTAGTCTAAGGTGAAGTGTACAATATCTATTCCCTAAACCAGGACCACAATTTGTAGCCACCCTCAACTTAGGCTCTTAGCCTCAATCAAGGTTCACATGTTCAAGGATAGACCAGAGCCAATATCAAGATATTTCATTAAACAAGGTTAAGCTAGCAAGGTGTCAAGAAAGAATGAGTACATGAGAAGCTCAAAAATTTTGATCAAGGGATTCACTCGCTCATTTGGTAAGGTCATTTAGGCAAGGGTAGGCTCACTAACAGAACAAAGGCCTAAGATCCCATCCAAATCAACCACATCACCAAACCAATCTTAGAGTACTAAGGCAAGTTCTGAGTCCATACACGATTCATGAATGCGGCAAAATCATCTCACAACACATATGGCATTGCACATACACAATCAAGTATAGACTCACAGGTCATGCTTCCAACCTCAGCTTACCTTCACATTATCAGAACAAACTTTGCCAGATACTCCAAATGCATGAATTCATCAATAACCACAATCTAAAAAATTTTGAGGGTACCTAATTTTTTCAAATCATTCAAAAAGCATTCAAAGACTATGTATACACCAAGAGACCATACTACTATGTATTTACACATTATCTACACTACCTAAATATGCCGATTCAACAAAAACTTAAAACATTCACAAGGAAAAAGAAACATTGTAAGAAAACTTTGGGATCAAAAATAGGGGAAATTATGGACTCAAGGCTACTAAGAGTTCACCTTAATCCATAAGTTCCCACACCCCACCAAAATAGAATACTTTGTCCTCTAAGTAAAGACATGAACGAAAACAACATCCAACATAAAATATTTAAACAAATTCAAACCCAACAAAAACATTATCCAACAAAAGAACAAAGTATCCATAGATAAAAGATAAGGGTTGGGGTCAAAAAGATCAAACATCATGGTGCTCAAGCACCAATATCTATCCGGTCAACAGGGTCCTGGGTCACGACCTCCTCCTCAGTAGTCTGGGCTACAACAGCGAGTGAATTGTTCTCGCCCTGTGTCATCTTTTGCGCCCTATCTCTCTATATAGACGCCATAAGTAGTGACTCCTGCACCACCTTCTCTAGTATCGGCTCCTCCTCTAGTGCCGTCGGGTCATCAAGTCTAGTCCTTTTCTAGATCATCTCTAGGTTGTCATGCTCAAGGGGCCTCTTCCCAAGGACATACGGGCGATCACCTAGTTAGTCAAAAACCTCATCACCCGCCGGTGCCACCTCTGGGACTACAACAGGGGCTGCTAACATCTGCGATAAGTCGGCCTTAAACTTGGCCAACTCCTATATCACTGTGCTCGTGTCATCAGGTCGAGCACCCTCAAGCCTCCTCTAGACTCTCGCCTCAAATGCATCTACATGGGAATCTACCTCTCTAACCCTCTTCTCTGAGTCCCGAACAGTCTTGACCCGTGGTCTGACCTGAGCTGCTAAAGCCTATAGCCTAGACTCCGATGTAGCCACCCTGTGCACCAGTGCTTGAAAAGCTATAGTAGAGATAAGAGAATCAACCTGAATAGTGGATGATGCTGGTGTTGGAGTACTGGAGGATGGCTTAAACTTAATCTCAACAGCTGGTGAAGGATCAGTAGTGGCTGGAGTAGTGCTGGTGGTAGGTAAATTTGAACCTTGAGTCGAGGTCTAAACTGGGAATGGATCTGGGATAGCCGGAGGAGCTGCCTTGGAACATGTCATCTTGTATTTCTAGGGTCTGTGGAAGTGACAATAGTAGTGGGATTCGTCGGAAGTTGAGACTCAATCCCCTCAGGTTGGGTATGAGATGACTCAATGGACCCCAACTCTGAAAGTGAAAGGCCATCATCCGACCTGTCTTCATTACCCTACTCTTCAGACTGAGAGGGACCAGTGACTTCCATCGGTATTAGTGCAGCGCTGGCTCTAGCCTGAGGTACATTTGCTTCGGGATCTATCCAGACTCTGTGAACTTTCACAGAGCCCTCAAATTTTTCATCATCAGATGGGTCATCCCTCAACCGTCTTCCCAGAGCTTTAGTAGCTTCTATTATAGCCTTTGGAGCCATATAACCTGAACATTCAACCCAAAAATATAACATGAGCACCATACTGTTTGAAACAGATAGAAACTGCAAAGACAAATTAACAATAGTAACCTAAACACTAAAAGAAAACTCAAACATAGCGCACTGATTCAGCTATAGATTTGAAGGTACGAGGCATAAGTACGACTGGTAGGAGATCCTCATAGTGCTGAGGTACCTAGAATGACTCGTAGGATGACCTATGAGTCGTAGTCTGGGCTCGTAGTTAGGAACAGGATACAATTAAAAACAAGGCAAATTCTACGAGTCCCTCACTACAATTCGTAGTGGGCACTACGAGTCGTAGGTGGATCTCGTATGGTAAGTGTTAAACAACCTCAGGTGAATGGTGCCTCCTACCTATAAACCGTACTATGACCTACGACTCATAGTGGTTCCTCGTGGAAGAAAAAAGAACCCACCTGCAGTGCCTACAACCTTCCCACAAGAACCAACGATCATGCAAAACAACATTTAAATAGCATCGAAGCAGTATGTCATCACAGACACACAATTAAACCCATCATGAATTATGTCAACAAAACTAACTAGTGCCCCTCAGTTAAACAACAACCCCCATTTACTTTCACTAAATATCCAAGATTAATTGGTCTCCAAGGCATAATCATCAACAACAATACACAGAAATGGAGATTTTAAGAGAGTTCACAATAATTCCAAACATGGGTATCATGAACCCGCATAGTTGCACACACCAATATTCCCAATATTACAATGCCGACATGATTTTAAAAGATGATCACCCAAAAATCATGCATTAAACTCAAATGATCAGCATGTCAATATTACAACCACCCAACAAGAGCAACTATACCATTTAAAAATAAAGCTAGGGAGTTTAACAGGCCCAAACCCCAATTCTCTTTGCTCATACAATCATTTTCTCGTGTGTGCACTCACTATGATTGAAAAATTAACATTCATTTAATAATATTCAAGGATCACAACATGAATGTGCCAAATTTAACCATGAAAACTTACTAAATGAGCAAATGAAGATCAACGAGACGTAATGAGAGAACAAGGAGAAAGCTGAAACCCTAGCGATGTTTTGCCAAAAAACTCGCCAAATTCCAGTGGTGGTTGACAGAAAATTTGGTCAGGGAAGATGAAAGGAGTTATGGGGAAGCTTTGGGGGGAAGAAACCATTTAAAATGAGGAAATTAGGGGTCAATTGACATTTGACCTTTTATATACCAAACCAGGTCATCTTTTAAAATTTCACTGATCGAGTCTACGAGATCCCTACTACGAGTCATAGGGTGTCCTACGACTCGTAAGTCCTAGTCTCTTAGCAGACCCAACACTTACAAAAATTTCGAAATCCATACCTGGGCATTATGAACCCCACTTACGACTCGTACAGGGTTCTATGAATTATAAGGTTGGCTCGTAATGTGTGTGCCAACTTTCAATTCTCACTGTTTCCCTCTACCAAGGCATGATTACGAGTCTTAGAGTTAGTTATGACTCGTAAGCCTGCTCGTAAAGACTGCTCCATGTGCTATTTTCTTCAACTCTTTCACTTTTGGTCAGTTCCAACAAATCACACTTAAAGATATACCAACGTCTAGAATAATACAACTGATTCTAGACAACAAAAGCAAAAACAAAAATAAAAGTAAAGTACAAGAGATTCTAGAAATTAATACTTGAATTAACTTATAGTGAAATCAAGTCAAAACCTAGTTGTATTCCCCGGCAATGGGGCCATAACTTTTTATGATGTTCACGCTCCAATAAAAAAGCGGTCGTTGTCAATAATTAACCTAACCCAAGGTTAGCGAATCCAAAGGGAATACAGGGTTTGACTACAAGAATTCATTATCAATCATTTCGAGTATCAATAACTATAATCTCTAAATAGGGGGGAGGGGGAGGGGTTTGTGATTCAAGAACAAAAACATAAATAAACACTATACTACAATGCGAGAGTACACTCAATTTTAGGTACAACATGGGAATTGTGTTCCCCATGGTTCATTGACTCGATTACCCTAGACAACATAATGATAATTGCAAATTCGCATGCAGGATGATAACTTAGGTTATTTTAGCCCTCTTGTGAAGGTGAAGATCGAATTTTACCATGTCGCTTGGTCGACAACCATGGTTTGCCAACTAACTGTTACCTATTATCCCAGTCAACCTCCCCTTGGTCAGGTTTGGTTGATTAGACGAGAACACATCAATCCAATCCTGTCATCTTCTTCCACTTTTCCTATTCATCACTACCTTAGTCGAGATCGTGATAGTAGCGGGGTTTGGTGTTGGCCACCACCAAACAACAATCATAATGAAGAGAAATAGACAATACATGCAAAACCCCAATCCTAGAATGCAATAAACCTAGGTCATATCAAGTGAACTACCCATGGTTCTTACAACCCAAGTTGTGGGTGCTTAGCTACTCATGGCTAAGGCAAAACCACCAAAAATGCAAATACAAGATATAGTTGAGAATTTTACCCAAAGAAATGAAGAGTGAAGACACCACAAGTTTCAAACCACAAGCTTAATAAACTAATAATGAGTACAAAGCAAGAATCCCCAAAAGTGGATTTTTCAAGAGAAAAAGAAAATCTATTCTAAAACCCTAAAATATTCTTGGGAGAATATTCAAAGGCACGTTCAATGTTCACAACCTATGACTTATAATCGGGGTCTCGTATCAGGATCTTGACATTTTAGACTGAACTGGTATGACCCACTGGTATGAGTCATTGCTTGGGCTACAACTCGTATGCTCCTCTTGTAGTCTAGGCCTTCAGTTTTTTGGTCCAAAGTTTTGGTTCTTTGTTTCCTGCTATAAGTCCACCTATACGAGTCGTAGTGAGACCTGCGACTCATAGGATGGCCTCGTAGGGATGACCTCCACTGAGCTGATTTCTGATTTTTGATCTCTGTTTCTTGCTACGAGATCACCATATGACTCAGAGCTTAGGCTATGACTCGTGCATTAGCTTGTACGTCTTGTGCTTTAGCAAAATTTGTAAATTTCCTCCAAAATCATGTCAACCTACCTTTTTTGCAATAACAACACAAAGACACATAAAAACGATAAAAATTTGCGTTAACAACTCAAAAAATCTCTTGTCTTAGGCATCAAATGTGTTATATTTTGACAGCACATCATTTTACACGAAGTGAACTCGCTCGTAATTCTTTCCATCAATAAATTATTTGTGCTTCAGTTTTTCAGGCCTAAAACACCAGTAAAAAAGTGTCCAAAACGATGCAAAAAAAGCGATGGACTTCGTCATTTTTTTGGCAAAAAGCGATGGAAAAGAGACCCAAACGGTTCCGTCATTTTTTTCCTTGTTGCTTTTTTAAAAGAGACGGACGGTCGTTACTTTTTTTGTTTATTTATTTTTCTTATTTTTGCAATGGACTGAGTCAAAATTTTTTAAAAAATTAATATTTTGGAAATAAATAAAAATAAAAAAAGCGACGGACTTCCGTTGCTTTTCTCAATTTTTTAAAAGAAGAATTCCAGAAAAGCAACAGAATAAGCGACGCCGTTCGTCGCTTTTTGGGAATTTAATTGCAAAAATTTGATGGACGTGCTAAGCGACCATTTCCATCTCTTTTCTGAAAATGTTTTTTTAAAAAAATTGTTAAAATGCGACAAACAAAGGGACCCTGTTCATGGCTTTTCTGCAATTCTTTTGTCTGCATTAAAATTCAAATATAATATATATCAATACATCACAATCAACAACAACTAAAACATCAAAACACGTAGCAATGAGCACAATTAAAAATATATTCAGCAAATGAATACATATTCAGTAAGTAGGAAATGTGAAACTAAAATAAGGAGCACGATGTAGAATGCTACAATATTGTAAAATAGTCCACAAAAAATTAAAGCAGTGTAATAGCAAAACATAACTAATGATACTGACAAAAGGATAACGACAATAATAATTAACCATAATTATAACACTCACTAGAATTAACCTTTTGAGCACAATCAACACCTAGCAAATAATGAACTTCAACTATAATATACGCTAACTTTTTTCCGTCTTTTTAAACAGGGAGGATAGATTTTTCATCGACTAAATTTAACAAGTAATGAACTTAAACTAATAGATTTGAATTTTAACAACATAACAAATATTATTTTAAACTAAATTTTTTCGTCTTTTTGAATGGGAAGACTTCGAATTTCGAGGGATAGATTTTTCATCGGGCAATTTTAACATCTAATATATATGTCATAACCTTATAATACAAAAAAGAGTAAAAAAATATAAAATAATATACGACTACAACAATAACACAACAAAAAGGAAAAGAAACAAATAAAGGATAATAACCATAGTACTCACCAAAAATACTTAGAAATGCATACAACCAAACTTGAATGTCAACTATTACAAATAAATAATATAAATAAGAAAGATTAATAGAATAACAACTAAACAAAAACCTGTGAATTACTAAAACTAAATGGGGTTATAATGGTGTCCAGATAAAGAGCAATAAACGGTGAAAAAAAAGGGGAAGTTAAATAATCAATAAATTAACAAGAAATAAATAACCAAATGGGGAAAGTTACCGTAAATATTTTTCAGCTTGTATGAGTAACATGTGAAATCAAACAAAAGACTCTTTTGCCTAAGATGAGAGCTTACTGATTTGCTATTGTTGTTGTTCCTGGAGTTCAGAGCTCGCCAGAGACGACGTTGTTGTTGTTTGTCGACTTCGAGCTCGTTGTTGGGGGCCATTTTGGTCGCTGGATTTTAATTACTTGAAGTTGGGGTTTTATTAGCTGAGTTTGAGTGAGAAATGACTTTCGTTCTTGAGTGTTGTTTCCTAGTAATCTCAGGTGGGTTTTGGTGGGTTTCTTAGTGGTTTTTCGATGGGTTAAGGGGCTGTTTGGAGAGGTATTTCGGCAGCGTTTCATGGCTGAATGGTATGATTTTGGTGGTATTTTCATGGGGATTTGATAGTTAACTGAGTTAGGTCATTTGGCAGATCTAGTTAGAAAAGAAGGGGAGAAAGGGGCGGATTTGGAGGGTTAAGGCGGAGAAGTAGTTGCCAAGGAGAGTGGTGGTCGTTTGGTTGTGTTTCCGGCGAGGTGATGTTGTTCGATGGTGAGGCGAAGAGGAGAGAAAAGGGGTGGCGGCTGCCATGGTGAAAGGAGAAAGATAAAAAAATGATTAGGGTTTGGGTATTGGTCTCTTGAAAATGGAAAGAGAAATAATGAATGGACCAGATTAAATCTTTACAAAAAAAAAAGGGGGTTAAAAACTTCAAATTGAGCCATAATTTTTTTAATGAGAAATTGAGCCATAAATTTGCTAAAATTTAAAGGTATTGTGAAATAATTGACTAGAACTAAAATGAATTGGGTTGAAAGGATTATGAATCAAACAAGTTGGGGTGAAAATAAATAGGATATTATCTAATTGATAATAATATGCACACAAATATATATATATATAGACACACACACACAAAATATTTTAAATAATACTATCTTTATGCAAAGAAAATAACATAATATATGCTAAAACTGTTATGTAAAAATATTTAACCTATATTAAAATTATTATTTTAAATTAAAAATTAATAAAGTAAGAGAGTATAAAAAACGCATAATGTATTTCAAAAATAAAAATAATGAGTAAGTTACTAATACTAAACAAAAATAATAAATAATGAAAGTAAATAATAATAATGATAACAAGTAATATAAAAAAATAATGAGCATTACTATTAGCTATTTAATATTATACGAAACACCACAAAAAAATATAACTAACAATTTTTTTTTTTTAAAAAAAGAAAATATTAAGAATGTTAAAAATTTACAAATATTAGGATGAAATTGAATATAAATTATTTATTTAACAATCTCAAAAATATCTATTTTAATTAAATGACACTCTAAAATAGATTGTAGGTCAATTGCTTTTTTGTCCGTCGCTTTTTAAGTGAGACGCCTCTCTTGGATTTTGCCAAAGCCTTTGAGTTAGTGATTGCTAACTCGTGCTTCCCAAAGAGGGAAAACCACTTGATTACCTTCCGTAGTATGGTAGCTAAGACTCAGATTGACTATCTACTTCTTCGAAAGGGCGATAGAAGTTTATGTAAGAATTGCAAGGTTATTCTGAGTGAGAATGTTTCCACTCAACATAGGCTTTTAGTGATGGATGTGGAGATCAAGAGAGCAAAGAAGAAGAAGGTTATGTATGCCCAACCTTGGATTAGATGGGGAGGCCTTACTCCTTCCCTTTCCCGCGAGATGGAAGAAAAGTTGAGAAACTTAGAGGCTTGGAGTAGTGAAGGTAATGTGAACAGTATGTGGGACACGACTGCTGGTTACGTAAGAAAGGTTGCTACCGAGGTACTAGGGGTTTCGAGAGGGATCGTTGGTGGACGTCAAGGCGATTGGTGGTGGAATGATGAGTGTCTTTATGAAGAATTAAGTGATAAAGGTGGGGAAAAGAGATTATATAGGCTCGCTAAAGTAAGAGAAAGGAAAGCTCGCAACCTGGACCAAGTGAAGTGCATCAAGGATGAGGGGGACGAGGTGTTAGTGGATGACACTTCCATTAAATTAAGGTGGCAAGCTTACTTCCATAAACTCTTAAATGAAAAAAGGAGATAGGGTATTGAGCTGGGTGAGTTGTCAAACTCCAAAAACCATCGTGATTTTGGGTATTGCAGGCTGTTCAGAGTTGAGGAGATAAGACGGGCTATTAGTAGGATGAAGAGGGGGAGGGCGATCGGGCCCGATGTGATTCTAATAGACTTCTGGAAGAACATGGTCAAGGATGGCATCGAGTGGTTGACTAGACTGTTCAATGCTATTATGAAGACTGCCAAGATGCTTGATGAATGGAGGAGGAGTACAATGGTTCCATTGTACAAGAATAAGGAAGACATTCAAAGTTATAACAATTACAGAGGTATCAAGTTGTTAAGCCACACTATGAAAGTCTGGGAGAGAGTAATGGAGATAAGGGTGCGAAGAGTAGTATCTATCTCAGAGAACCAGTTTGATTCATACCGGAGCAGTCGACTACTGAAGCAATTCATCTTGTTAGGAGGTTAGTAGAGAAATATAGGGAAAGAAAGAAGGATCTTTATATGGTGTTCATTGATCTCGAGAAGGAATACGACAAAGTCCTAAGGGATGTCTTATGGAGGTGTCTAGAGGTGAAAGGTGTCCTAGTGTATTATATTAGGGCAATTAAGGACATGTACGATAGAGCCAAAACTCGGGTAAGAACGGTGGGAGGAGGAGGTACCATGGTGTATGCTTTTTGCAGATGACATAGTATTGATTGATGAGACTCAAACTAAAGTTAATGAAAGGTTGGAGGGTTGGACACACGCCTTGGAGTCCAAAGGTTTCAAATTGAGCAAGACCAAAACTGAATACCTGGAGTGCAAATTCAGTGTTGAGAGGGATGAGGAAAACCCTGATGTGAGGCTTCCCACTCAACATATACCCAAGAGAGAAAACTTTAAGTATTTGGGGTCCATCATTCATAGTAGTGGCGATATCGATGATGATGTCACACACTGTATTGGGGCAGCATGGACTAAATGGAGGCTTGCGTCTGGAGTATTGTGTGATAAGAAGACACCACCTAAACTCAAAGGTAAGTTTTACAGAATGGTGGTTAGACCATCTTTGTTGTATGGAGTGGAGTGTTGGCCAATTAAGAAGGCACATATTCAGAAGATGCATGTCGCAGAGATGAGGATGCT
>JAPFFP010044908.1:0-12031 GCA_026153255.1 Solanum medicagineum | reverse complement strand
CACCGCACTTGTCATATTTATGTTGTCACATGCACTAGTCTATATTGGTTTGCAAGATAGCTATTTCATTTTGAAAAGTTGGTGTAGGTATCTGAGTTTGAGATTTATGTGACATATGCCATTGGGTTGAGGTCTGTGGTTACTATATTATCTATATAGATTAAGTTCATCACTTGAGGAGAAGTAAGAATTTTAAGTTGAGAGTTTTGATGTGCTACAAATACAACACTATTGATGCTTAAAACTTGGATTTTGTGTGGTCTCAATGCGATATTAGTTGGTTTTATATGCTTTTGTATTATATTTGCAGGATTATTCGTTTGGCCTTCATTTTGGGAAAAAGTGTAGAAGTTGCTGGTTTTTGCTACAATACGAGACCCTTTACGAGCCGTAGATCATTCCACGGGTCAAGAAGTGGTTTCTTGAACAATTCCAGTAAGGTTCTATTTTTTAAAATTGATTCTATGAACATGCGGACGAGTCATGGATGGTCTTACCAGTCATAGAAAATGATTCATGCCCTAAGGATCAGAGATTGAGACTTTCTGAAGTTTCATCAGATGAAGCCCCTTTACAAGTCATAAACCATTTTATGAGTCATAGAGAAGGGTTGTAGAGTTGAAGTAAAAAATTTTAGCAGTTGAGTAAGAGACCCTAATTACGGGTCGTGGAATGCAATACGGCCCATAAGCCCCTTTTGTATGGCATGCCGACTAGTTCTCTAATTTTGTCTAGGACTTATATCTTACTTCTTGTAAATAGATTTTAGGTTATGTTTCAAAAGTTTTTGCCTAGTACTCAGAGAACTCAGTAATATGAGAGGGAAAATTATGAGATCACATTGGAGAGTCGTTGAGAACACTTGTGTTTGAGTTTCATCTCTAAGCTTGTGATTCTTGTTGAAGTTGGATTTGCGTTCTTAATTTTATTGTGTAAGTGTTCAATTATGTTTTCTCAATCCATTATTCTTTCATCTACACAAAGCGTGAGTAGTTAAATCCACAACTAGGGTTGTGGGAACCATGAAGAACTAACAAAGTAAAATTGGATAATTTATAATGCTTGCAAGGTATGTATGCATGTATTAGTTAACCCTTTTCATTTTGCATGTTTTCTGATAGTGGCCAACATTAAAACCCGTCTAGTGTTACTAACTGGAACAACGTAGTAATGAAGAGGAAAAGAGACTAATTAACAGGATTCGATTGATGTGTTCTCGTCTAATCAACCAAAGTGGGCCAAGAGTAGGTTTTACTAGGGTTAATAAGTAAGGGTTAGTAATGCACACTTTTGAGATGGACCAAGTAACATAGTGAAATTCACCTCTCACCTTTGACCAAAGGGCTTGGTGAACATAACTTATTGTCCTGAATGCTACACACTAGAAAAGGATTAGGTTATCCGGTGATACTGAGTTGGGGAATCATGAGGAACACAATACCCTAGCTTCTTTCCATATTGATTTCTCTATTGTGTTAGTTTAATTTTATTTTCCATTGATTATTGCAACCCCCTCGTTTTGGGGAAGTATGTTCGTTAACCACTTAAATTGCGATCATTATATTCTCTTAAGTCTATGCATTCTCTTTAGGTTCAACCCTAACCTTTGTTAGATTCTATTTCTTGACAATGCCCGTTTAATCCTTTGAAAGGAGGTGTAACTTGGTCAACATTAGTATCCGAGTCCATGAGCAAGAGGTGAGTACTCGCTACATACAAGGATTAGTAGATCCACTAAGGCATTAGGGTGTTCACCCTGGAAAAGTGACTTCCCTTTTTCTTCTAGTGTAGGGGAAACATCGGGACTCCATTGATTCGCTCACATGGTTTATGTTGGTTATGGTCTCTCTCACTTTGTCTTGTGAACTTCCCCAAAGGCTTACAGTATATCTCACTTGTGGCCTATGGTTCTCTCATACAGGCTCAAGTTCTCCCCATGTCCCCAAAATGCCATTTTATAATGGTTCCTTCATGTTTTGTCCAAAAAATGTTTACTGCTGTGGTGAGTGTTTCAAGACTTCCATAAATTATTATTTTATAATTTCAAATGATTTTCCTCTCATGTGCTTATGCTTCCTTGTCACTACTAATAGTTACTCTCATTAACGTACATGACTTTTTTTCCAAGTATATATGGTATCCTTCATTATGATTACTAATGTTTCATTTATAGCATGATGGTTCCTTCTTGATGTTAAAACATTGTTTTCCTAAAAGGTTATCGCTACATTACTTATTCATGATAACCTATGTTCCTTAATCCAACTTTAAATGTTTTATTATGAAATCAATTAGATGTGCATTCCTTACTTTCCACATGTATCATCCTATGTGACATGCCTTTAGAAATGTTTTGAATGGTCGTATTGTTCACTTATTTATGACTTATGTTTTGTGCATTGCATGCCCATATACTAGTACATTCAAAGTACTGATTTATACTTTTGCCTACATGATTTCTCTATGTAGGGATCGACGCTCCTCGATATCCTTCACGTGACTAGTTGGTTTAGTTTAATATGGTTATTGGTGAGGCCTTCATGCTGGGGAAAACAATCACTTTCATTGATGCTTATGTTAGGACTTGTCTATTTCAAATATCTACTTTTGAGGGTGAGCCGGGGAGATGTCTTGACTCCCGTCCCACTTATGCTAGAGGTGTTGTTGGATATGAATGTGGATATGTATATTATAAGCTTGACTTCTATTATGTTTATGTGATTATGGAAAACTTCCCATAGTCCCTATTTTGCCCTTTTATGCTTGTTGTATGTTGATAATGCGATGAAAGTCCTAAGTCCCTATTGCCCCCATAATGTTAGTCATACTTACCCGTCACTTAGTGTTTATGTGCTATGTGATCATACTAACCCCTTTCCCTTATTTATCCCTATCGCATGAGTCCAAACGCCTTGTTTCCTTTAGAAATTATTTGTTTGATGCTTTCTTATGCTTTGCAACCAAGGATGTGCAAAAGATATGCTAAGAGGCTTGTTTGGTTTACCCTCGGGTTACCTATTCGCCGTGTCATGTCTAGGACATAGGCTTGGGTCGTGACAAAGGCTCCTCCACACGGCCAATGATGAGTCATGTGACCCCTAAAGGTGCCCCTATGGTGTAACCTTGGTCAAAAACTTTCTATAACCAAATAGTATGCACAATTAAGGCCTTACCAAGTCTAGGTCCTTACATCATCTCCCCTTAAGAACATTCGTTCCTGAATGTACTAGAACAAAGCTTAAAAACATTGACTTGAAAATGAAACATCCAAACACAAAGACATAGTGCATATTTCATCACTTGAAAATCATCAAGTCATTAAAACACATATCTAAACATCTTTAAATCAATTTCATGCACATATGTGCATGTCATGTCACGAAACACAAGAGTGAAAGAATTAGGATCTTTTGGAATAGAAAGAACCTAATACCTTAGGCTCGAGTAGATTAGAAAAAATAGCAATATCATTTCACCATGTCCAACTGCACCTACCATGTAGCACTCTACACATGTTGATTTCTCCAAAGCACCTTAACCGAAGCCACGTCCTTGTTGCAAAGCCATTTCACTTGCCTATCCAAGATCTCAACCGGGATTTCCTCATAAGACAGGTTCTCCTCAACCTCAACACCTTCCAAAGGCATAGTTGCACTAGTATCACCAATCAATTTCCTTAACATAGGCATATGGAAAATTAGGTAGACAGAACTCAAATCTGGGAGATAAAGCCAATCTATAGGCCACATTCCCAATCCTCTCAATAATCTCATAAGTGACTATATACCAAGGACTTAGTTTGCCCTTCTTATAAAAATGCATTACACCCTTTCATGGGTGATACCTTCACATACACCCAATCACCAACTTGAAACTCAAGATCCCTCTTCCTAACATCTGAATAAGACTTTTGGCAATTTTGAGCCCTTTTCAACCTCTCCCTAATCAACTTCACCTTCTCCATGGCTTCTACCACCAAATCCAGGCCAATCAAAGATATCTCTCCCAACTCAAACTACCCCCTAGAGATCTACATCTTCTACCATACAAAGCTTCAAATGATTCCATACCAACGCTAACAAAAGCTATTGTTGCAAGAAAACTCGAAAGTGGTAGATGATCATCCCAATTACCCTTGAATTCAACACATAAGCCTTCACCATGTCCCCCAAAGTTTAAATTGCTCTTTTAGCTTGCCCATCGATTTATGGATTAAAAGAATTACTTAATGTCACCTTAGTGCCAATTCCTATGTGAAATGATCTCTAAAAGTGAGAAGTAAATTGGGTGCCACGATCTGATATGATAGACCTAGGTACACCATGCAACCTACCCATCTCTTGGATATACAACCTTTCTTAATCTTCGGCATTGAAGGGAGTCTGGACTGGTAAGAAATGAGCTGATTTAGTTAGTCGATCAACAATAACCCAAATTGAATAAAATTACCTTCGGGCCCGAGGCAAACAATCCATAAAAGCAATGTTCACTATTTCCCACTTTAGTAGGAATCTCAATATCTTGAGCCAAGCCACTGGGCCTTTGTTGCTCTACTTTCACTTATTGACAATCAGGACATTCGGATAGAAACTTGGCTATATCATTTTTTATGCCATGCCACCAATACACCTCCCTAAAATCTCGATACAATTTTGGTAGATCCTGGATGAATAGAATAATGAGAGTTGTAGTTTCACTCATGATCACCTCCCTAACACCATCAACATCCGAAACACATGACCGATCTTGATATCAAAGCACACTATCTCTCCCTTGAGAGAACCTCTATCTTCTTTTTTTAAGCCAACTTCTTCAACTTACCAAATGATATATAGGTCTAAATCTTGTTTAGGCTTGACATCAACAACCACAAAAGATTGAACTTTTTTCTGAAAATGAATACCACCATCATTGGAGTCAGACAATCTAATACCCAATTTATCCAAACGATTAACATCCCTTACCAACTCCTTCTTTCCTTCATCAACATGAACTATAATCCCCATTGATAGTCTACTAAGAGCGTTGGCAACAATATTTGCCTTGTCGGGATGATTTTGAACACTCATGTCATAGTCCTTAACGAGTTCTAACCACCACCTTTGCCTCAAATTAAGATCCCTTTGGATGAACACATATTGCAAACTCTTGTGATCAGTGAAGACATAAGCATGGACCCCATATAAATAGTGTCTCCAAATATTCAAAGCAAACACCACAGCCGCTAGTTCAAGATCATGATTCGGGTAGTTCCGGTCATTCACCTTCAATTGCCTTGATGCGCAAGTTATCACCTTACTATGTTGCATAAGAAAGCAACCCAACCTAATATGAGAAGCATAATAATACACCACGAACCCATCTAAGACATCCAGTAGAGTCAAAATCGGAGCTGATGTAGACCAATCTTTCAAAGTCTGAAAACTCTTCTAACATTCACCCGACTATAAAAATTGGCCTTCTTTTCAGTCAACTTGTTCAATGGAGATGCAATGGGTAAGAAACATTTAATAAATCTCCTTTAAAAACCACCCAACCCAAGAAAACTTCGAACATCAAAAGGAGTCAATGGTCTAGGAAATTCTTCACAGCCTTGGTCTTTTTTGGATCAAACTTAATACCATCAATGGGAACCACATGACTGAGAAAAGATACTTCCCCAACCAAAACTCACATTTGTTGAACTTAGCATACAATTGCTCCTCCCTCAAAGTTTGAAAAACCAACCTTAAATGATCCATATGATCCTGCTCACTTTGAGAATAAATAAGGATATCATCGATGAAGACAACCACAAAACTATCAAGAAAAGGCTTGAGCACCTGATAAATAAGGTTGATAAACACTATCCGTGTATTAGTCAAACCAAATGACATCACCACAAATTCAAAGTGCCCATATCGAGTTCGTAAACCATTTTGGAAATGTCACACTCCCTAACCTTCAATTGATGATAACCGAAACGTAGGTTAATCTTTGAGAAATGGATGGCCCCTTGAAGTTGATCGAACAAGCCGTTGATCCTTGGCAACGGGTATTTATTCTTGATGGTTACATTATTCCGTTGCCTATAATCAATGCACATTCAAAGAGACACATCTTTCTTTCTTACAAATAATATCGGAGCACCTCATGGTGATATACTTGGTCTAATAAAGTCTTCCTCCAACAAGTCTTTCAATTGATCTTTCAATTCCTTCAAATCAATTGATGCCATATGAAAAGGAGGAATAGAGATTGGTTGTGTATTCAAGAGGAGATCTATTCCAAAGTCTACTTCCCTCTTAGGAGGAATACCGGGCAAATCTATGGAAACAAATTCAAAAACTCATTAACCAACAAAGACAATTCAAGTGTAGGTGACTCATACTCCATATCATTAACCCTTATAATATGATAAATACACCCCTTAGAAATCATCTTTCAGGATTTAAGGTAGAAAATAAACTGATGTTTAATAGTTGAGTTACTACCCCTCCATTCAAGAACAGGTTCATCCAGAAATTGGAATCTAACTTTCTAAGTTTTACAGTCTATAGAGGCATATGAAGCATGCAACTAATCCATCCTCAGAATAATGTCATAGTCAAACATCTCAAGTTCCACAAGATCACATGAAAGGACTTTATGCAAAACAGGGATAGGAAAACCCCGATAAACTCTTTAGGCAACAATAGACTCACCCACGGGAATATAAATCGAAAAGGGCTCCCTTAGAATTTGAGGACCCACTCAAAACATAACAGCCAAAAGAGGAGTCATAAGACATAAATTTATACCCGGATCAGGCAAAGTATAAGCACCAAAATAAAAGATTTTCAACACACTAGTCACAACATCTGGAGTCTTCTCTACTTCCTGCGAGCATGCAAAGTATAAAACCTATTGTTTCTGGGGGAACAACCATGAGGAACCCTCTATTGGAATTAATCACCCCTGAATCATCTGACCCCAACCTTTCTTGGTAGCTTTAGGATAGTCAGCAATCTTATGCTCCTATAACCACACCCATAGCATGCACCCAAATCTTTCCAACAAGCACCCGAGTGACTCTTTCCGCACCTGTCACACCGGGGAGTACTGGCCCACCTCCAACCGGTGCCTTAGAAGGAGGCACCCTAACATTGGCAAACCTCGCATTAGAACCTTGGCCTTATTGAAAGTGACCACAACCACCACCACTCTTGGAGTTGTTGAATCAACCTTCATAACGGGCCCTTTTAGAATCATTCACCCTCTTCTTCTCGAGCTTTTCCCATTTGATCTGTTTAGCATAAGTCATGAGTCTAGAGATGTCCATATCCCGAATATTCATAGTTGTATGATACTCTTTGACATCCAAATCAGAGATCACAGAAATAAACTTGTGCATTCTTGCACGGGAGTCAGCCGCTAGCATAGGAGCATACTTTGAGAGATTTATGAACTTGAGGTCATATTCCCACACACTTATTCCACCCTATCTCAGGTTGAAAAATTTGATCATCTTAGCTTCCCTAAGCTCAAGAGGAAAGAAACAATCATGAAAGGCGAATTAGAAGTCTCCCCAAATAACTCCACCACCACAGACCCTCTCCATTAACTACTGAGTGTACCATATGTGAGGCAGTTCTTTCAATTGATAAGCAACTAACTCAACTTTCTCCTCTGAAGTCACCCCCATAATAGACAAGATCGTAGAGAGTTCATCAATGAAGTCCTGAGAGTCCTCATCAGTCTTTGATCCATAAAACTCAAGATGATTCATCCGAGTAAAATCTCTTTTTCTAGTAGCCGGAGTGGAAGCATGAGGAGATAGATTAGCATGTCTAGCCTGGGTGGTCACCACTTAGGAAAGCATGAAAATAGCAACACAGAATTCACCATGAGTAACCGGCTCTCCTGTAGGCTCATGAGGAACTTGTTCGTCATTAGTCAGAGTCTGCCTTGGTAGAGAAGCTCTTCGTGGAGGCATCTACTGTAATCTAGCAAGGGCATCATCAGGGTTAGGAAGCCTTAATACATAGTCCAAAGCACCATATAAGATATGATGAAGTGATACAATTCCTAGAATGCCAACATAGCCAGCTAGTCATAGGTATGATGCACTTCATACCCATGAATAGGACTCTGCTCAACGCGGCATGTAGGACACTACTAGGCGGCATGCTGGAATGCGAGGATCATTTATAAATTTGGTACTCTGATACCAAGCCTATCACAACCTAAACCTATTGTCACGACCCAAGCTTAGGGCCTAGACATGACACGGCGTAAAAGCAACTCGAAGGGACCCCAAGCAAGCCTCATAAAGCATCATTACATATCCTTGGTCATGTAAGCAATAAATTAAGCATCAAAGATTAAAGAATAGGGAAACGGGGCTAAGGAAAAAGCTTGCACAGGATCATCATAGTCAAGAGACAAGAGTCAAGCGCATATCATAGATACATAACATGTCCAACAACCACCTCTACTACATAGATAAGAGCAGGGGCCAAGACAAAGCAATCAGGCTCACCCTCATAGTCAAATAGAACATAAAGAAGAGTGTCTCAATACATAACAAGAGAGAGTATAGACTAAGGTCCCCGAACTGGAGGACTTACCAACTAGCCTGAATAGCATCGAACTAGCCCTTGGAGGAGGATGATAAACTTGGGCACCGGTTCCTACGTGGTGACATCATGTAGGCATAGAGTATGCATTAGTATGTTTGAATGTACTAAGTATGTAGGATGCAATGTAACAATAGATAGGCATCATAATCAAAATGCATAATATTAAACAATAGGCATAATATAACAATATGACATGTATGTTCAATGCTTAAGTAAAACATGCTTAAGTGACTCGTGATATCATATGTGAAGAAGAGACCAAGCTAGATTTCCAAAGTACAAAGGTTATTGATGATAGCACCCATCACCATAGTGTGTGAGGTACAAACCCTCATCAAGTTTAGTGATGATAGCACCCACCACACTAGTGTGCGAGGGATAAAGCCCTCATCAAGGTTAGCGATAATAGCACCCATCACCCTAGTGTGTGAGGTACAAAACCCTCATTAAGGTTAGTGATGGTAGCACCCATTACTCTAGTGGTTGATATGTTGACCCCTAAACTAGGTCACCCAGATCAGCCATGTCTAATGCAACAATTTATATAGAATATATCATATACATACGCTCCTTTCATCATAATATAGTAAATCATATCATACCTCATGCTTTGGACCTTCAACTCCTCAAGAAACCACCTCAGGACAATTTATCATGCTTAGAGGGTGTGTAATGCTAGATGGGCAAGTGAAAAGATTGAGGAACAAGTAGGTGACATAGGGGCTGAAACATAAGATCTAAAACCACAGAAGGGGCTTAGAATTAGTACCTTAGGCTTGAATGGAGTAGAAACGATAAGGATACCGCTTTTGCATATCCGCTTCGGCCTCCCAAGTAGCACTTTCGATTTGTTGGTTCCTCCTAAGGACCTCAATGGATGCCACCTACTTATTCCGCAATCTTTTCACTTTCCTATCTAGCATCTTAACCGGAACCTCCTCATAAGTAAAGTTATCCTCAACAACACCCACAACATCAAGAGGCACAATAACATTAGGATTTCCAACACATTTTCTCAACATAGATAGATGGAACACCGGATGAACCCAATTCATTGCACTAGGAAACTTCAATTTATAATCTATCTTGCCAACCCTCTTCAGACCTCATAAGGACCAACATATCTTGGACTCAACCCTTTATTACCAAAACGGACAACATCTTTCACTGGAGAAACTTTCAAGTAAACCCGATTACCCATTTTGAACTCAAGGTCTCTTCTTCTCACATCGGTATAAGAATTTTGACAACTTTGGGCCGTCTTCAACCTTCACCTAATCATCCAAATCTTCTCAAGAGCCTCCATAACTAGATCTGGTCCCAATAAAGCCACCTCGCCAATCTCAAACCAACCAACTGGTGATCTACAATGTCTCCCATAAAGAGCCCCAAAAGGAGCCATACCGATGCTAGAGTGATAGCTATTGTTGAAGGAAAACTCAATCAAAGGAAAATGGTGATCCCAACTACCCCTCAACTACAATACACATGCCCTAAGAATATCGTCAAGGGTTTAAATTGTCCTCTCAGCTTGGCCATCCGAGTGAGGGTGGAAGGCCATACTAAGGTGAACTTTTATACCAAGACCCCTTTGAAAAGACCACCAAAAGTGTAAAGTGAATTATGCACCATAATCCGATATGATGTATAAAGGAAACTCATGTAACCTCACTAACTCATGGATGCATAACCTTGCATACTCTTCAGGCTCATATGCAGTCCTAAGTAGTAGAAAGTGAGCTGATTTCGTCATTTTATCAACCACAAGCCAAATGGAATCAAAATCTTTTCTAGTCTTCGGCATCCCAACCACAAAATCCATATTAATCACCTCCCACTTCCAAGTGGGAATCTCTATGTCTTGGTTAGGCCACCCAACCTTTGATGTTCGGCTTTGACTTGTTGACAACTATGGCAACCGGAAACGAATTTAGCAATGTCCCTCTCATGCCTCTCCACCAATACACATCCCTCAAGTCTCTATATAGTTTGGTGGAACCGAGGTGGATAGAATTGGAAGAATTATGGCCTCATCAAGAATCTTCTCCCTCAAACCATCAACACAAGGCACACACAACCTACCTTGGTACCTAAGAGTCCCATCTACCCCTTGGGAGAAAAGTTCTACTTTTCCCTCTTTTACCAAGGCCTTTAATTCAAGCAAGGAGGAGTCAAGATCTTGTTTTTCCGTCACCTCATCAACCAAGGAAGACTTAGACTCCCATCAGCAACCACAACACCATCATCACAAACCTCTTCCAACCTAACTCACAACCTAGCCAATCTATGCACCTCTCTAGCCATTTTCCTATCACCACCATCAACATGAGCTACGCTACCCATGGAGATACCCGACACAAAGCATCCACCACAACATTTGCCTTACCCGGATGATAATGTACACTAATGCCATAATCTTTGAGAAATTCTAGCCACCTTCTTTGTCTCAAGTTGAGATCTTTTTGACTGAAGACATATTTGAGGCTCTTATGGTCGGAGAAGACATCAACATGCACCCCATATAAATAATGACGCCAAATCTTTAATGCAAACACAACTGCGGCCAACTCAAGATCATGGGTAGGGTAGTTCCTTTCATGCACTTTAAGTTGGCTAGAAGCATAAGCTATTACCTTACCATTTTCCACTAGCACATAACCAAAACCAACTCTAGATGCATCACAATATACAAAAATATCCTCAAGTCCATTCAGTATTGAAAATATAAGAGCGGACACAAGCCTATCCTTCAATGTTTGAAAGTTTCTCTCACATTCATCGGTCCATACATACTTAACCTTCTTTTGACTCAATTTGGTCATAGGGGAAGCAATGGAGGAGAACCCATTCATAAATCTCCTATAGTAACCCGCAAGGCGCAAGCAACTCCTAATATCCAACAAGGACAATAGTCTACACCAATTTCTAAACACATCAGTTTCCTTAGGATCCACTTTTATACCATACCCTGACATCACATGACCCAAGAATGCAACCTCCTTCAACCAAATTCACACTTATCATATTTGGCATACAATTTCTCCTCCCCAATCTTTGCAACACAACCCTCAAATGCCCCATATGCTCCTCCCTACTGTGTGAGTAAATCAAAATGTCATCAATAAAGACCACAACAAAGAAAATAAGGTAAGTTTTGAAGACCCTATTCATTAGGTCCATGAAGATGACTAGTGATTTGGGTAACCCAAATGACATGAAAACAAACTCATACTCCCCAAATATAGTTTGGAAGGCCATCTAAAATATATTGTACTCCCTCACCCTTACTTGATGATACCCGGACCGAAAATCAATATTAGAGAAAAAGTTAGCCCTTGCAATTGGTCAAACAGATCATCAATTCTTGGAAGAGGATATCTATTCTGTATAGTGACCTTATTGAGTTGCCGGTAATCAATGCACATTCTAAG
>JAPFFP010044907.1:0-12031 GCA_026153255.1 Solanum medicagineum | reverse complement strand
ACCCACAACTTGGGGTTGTGGGAACCATGGATAGTTGACTTGAGATGACCTAGGTTTTGTGCATATTTATGATTGGGGTTTTGCAGGTATTATCTATTTCCCTTCATGATTAATGTTGTTTGGTGGTGCCCAACACCAAACCCTGCCTATTATCACGATCCAAACCAAGGTAGTGATGAATAGGAAAAGGGAAGTAGATGACAGGATTTGGTTGATGTGTTCCCATCTAATCGACCAAACCTGACCACGGGAAGGTTGACTGAGACAATAGGTAACGGTTAATTGGCACGCCATGGTAGCCAACCAACTTCCATGGTGATTTTTGACCTTCACCTTTACAAGAGGGTTGGAAGAACTTAAGTTATTGTACTGCATGTGATTCACTAATTGTAGTTATGTTACCTAGGGTAATTGAGTCAACGAACCATGGGGAACACAAATTCCCAAGTTGTTCCCAAAATTGAGTATTTTCCCGTATTTTAATTAATGTTCATTTTAAGTTGGTCTTTGAATCACAACAACCCTCCCCTCCATCTAGAGATTGTAGTTATCGATACTAGGAATGATTAGTAGTGAAATCTTATAGTCAAGGCCTGTATTTCCTGTGGAATCAACCATAACTATGGTTAGGTTAATTACTGATAGCAACCACTTTCTTATTGGAGTGTGACCATCATCATAAAAATTAGGGCGCCATTACCCAGGAATATGACTAGGTTTGATTTGATTTCGCTATTAGTTAATTCTAGTATTAATTTCTGGAGTCTCTTGTACTTTACTTTTGTTTTGTTTTTGTTGTTTGATTTCTTTTTTTTTGGTATACTAGGTTGTATGCCCAATACAAGGAGCCAAGGCAATCCCTTACCCCACTAAATTTGGAGATCCATCTACTGCCAAGAAGGATGGCTCAAGTGAATAAAGACATTGAGGTTGAGGAGGATATGCATGCAAATGAGGAAAACTTAAGAAGAGAGGAGAATCCACCACCAAGGGTTAACCGCCACAGCTTAGATTTCAATGCAAATGTTTATGACTGGAGTCAATGCCGATTAAACCCTATGGCGATGGATGTTACCGGTTCTTTAGTACTACCCCCTCTACTGGCAGACACTAAGTTCATAGTACCAAGTGGATTGCTCCAGATGCTCCAAAACTGTAGCCTATTCACAGGGTTACCATTAGAGGATCCCCACCGTCATCTCCAAAGTGTCTTCTTCGTGTGCAAAAGTGTCATGGGGACACAAAATATTTCTATTGACGTTCTTGGATTGAGGGTGTTCCCATTGTCACTGACTGGCAATGCAACAATATAGTTGTTTGAACTTTCACCAGGTACCATCACAAGTTGGCTGAGCTGCAGAGGGTGTTCCTAGAAAGATATTTCCCAAGGTTGAAGAAGCTGAAGCTTAAGGACAAAATTAATAACATCGAGCAATTTCCTAGAGACTCACTTAACACTACATGAGAGAGATTCACCAAATGCTTGAGGATTGTCCCTGACCACAAAATTGTTGACGATGCTTTGGTCGATATCTTCTATAGAGCACTTGATAATAATAGGAAAGCTTGCTCCAACACGACCATGGGAGGTGTTTTTCTTGATCAACCATTTGAAAGTGGTAGAAAGAATGAAGCAAGTGGTAAAGACCAACAGAGCATAGGGATTCTGGAAAAAGATTATGGAGCAACTTGCTCAACTCCAAGAAATAGCTCATCAACCCTCAATTAATCCTGTATTTAATGATCAATTCTCTGATGAGGATGCCTGTTATGTAAGCAACTAAGCGGCAGGTTTCTGGAACAACCCCCAAGGATCCAACTCAGACTATTGGAGGCGAGGTTTCGGGAATCAAGGTCGGAACTTCAATCGCGGTGGGATGTACAAACATAATAGGGTTGGATATTATGAGAGAGAGAGTGTGCCAGATGCTGAATGGGGGAGAAAAGAAGGCTACGGAAGCGGTCCTTATGTGGCACCACACAACCGTGATGCTGGATCAAGCAATTCTAGGATCAAAGATATGTTTGAAAAGTTGTTGAAGTGAGCAGACCATCAAGATAAGACTCTCAAGGGAATGGAAGCAGATATCTCTAGTATTAATCAAAAGATAAGAGTCTCATTCAGTGGCAATCGAGCAACTTGAACAACAGTTTGGGCAAGTGTCTTCAAACTTGAAATAACGCGAAAAGGGCACCGTATAAGAAACATGGTTCAGAATTCAAAAAATGAAGGGCATTGCATGGCGGTGATGACTCAAAGTGGCAAGAGCACAATAGATCCCCCTATGCTGATTATGGTGGATGAAGTCGTCGAAAAGGGTTTTGGTGGTGAAGTTGAAGTCGATGGAGAAGATCCAAAGGATGTTGGGATGCAACAAGAAGAGATAAGGGAGCATGAAAAAGTGAAGTCCATCCCAAAACTTCCTCCTCCATTTCCTCAAAGACTCAAAAAGAAGGAAGAGGAGGTAAGCTCAAACACTTCCTCTTAATGTTGATGAAACTCTCCATCAATATCCCTCTCCTAGAAACATTAGAGAAAATGCCTGGATATGTTAAATATATGAAGGATTTAGTCACCAAGAAACACACTTTGAGCCAAGAGTTCTCACAAAAACTTTATCAATGTAGTGCAAATATGACTAAATGTCTTGCTCAAAAGCGGGAGGACCCCAGGGCATTCACCATACCTTGCATTATTGATGACGTTGAATTTTCAAAAGCATTATGCACTTAGGAGCAAGCATTAATTTAATGCCTCTTGCAGTGTTCAAAAAGCTCGGCCTTGGTACTCCTACCCCAACACGAATGAGGTTGCTTATGGCAGATTGAACCATTAAAAAGTTGGAGGAAATCCTTTTGGATGTGCTTGTTAAAGTCGATAAGTTTATCTTTTCGGCAGATTTTGTGATCCTCGACTGTGATGTTCATTTTGAGGTGCCCATCATTTTGTGGAGACCTTTTCTGACCACTGGGAGAGAACTAGTGGATATGGATTCAGGTCGGCTGCGATTCAGGGTTTATGATGCAAAAGTTGTGTTTGATATTCGCCAATCCACGAAACACTCAGATGAATGCAAGAGTGAGGTGTGGACACTCAATGATAGCTGACAAAGGAAGATGACAAAGTCAGGCAACGACATTAAACAAGGAGCTTCTTGGGAGACAACTCAAGAATTTTGCTAATTATTTATTTTTGAGACTTAGAGTAGTAGTAGTAGTAGTAGTAGTTGAAGCAACTCCTATAAGAAGGCCTATGAGTCATAATCTTCACTACCACTCGTAGTCATGCCCCGTAGGGGGAAACAATGAGCATTTGAAGTTGGCAAATACACTACGAGCCAACTTACGATTCGTAGGATGTCCTATGAGTCATAAGAGGGGTTCGTAATGCCCATGTATGATTTCTGAATTTTTTCTAAGTGTTGGGTCAGGTACGAGACTATAACCTACGAGCCATAGAATGACCTACGACTCTTAGTCGGGGTCTCGTACTCCCGATCTGAGGCAATCTAAAGACTGACCCGATTTGTTATAAAAGGAGTCAAAATAACTTTGACCCCAACTTCCCCATTTTCTAACCCTAAACATGACGAAAAAACATTTCCCATCCCGTAAATCCATCTCCGAACAAAAATCCCCGTTGCCCACGTCAGTTTTCGACAATGATTCTGGCAAAGGGTACCAAATCTTGGGTTTTTGACATGAAAATCATCTCTCCTTCTTTCAGTTCACTTTTCAGCTCAATTGGTAAGCTTTTTGATTTCATTTTTAGATTATTATTGATAAGCTTGTTCCCTACATAAGTATAGCTTTAGTTTGATCATGCTTAAATATGTCATACGTCGCTTTGCTTAACTAAGCTTGTAATCTAGGGTTTATTGGCTTTCAAAATGATTGAGTTGTGGATTGAGCCTTGTTGAGAGTTTTTAATAGATAGTTATGAGTATGAAATTGATAATTTTTTGTTTGAGTCGCATTATTGTTGCTCACATAGGGTTGGAATGGTTACCGGAGTTGCAATTTAGATGTTATGGGTGTGATTGCTTGTGTTTGAGCATGTGAGTTGTGATTGAATCATTGTGAATGGTGATTACACTATTTTGAAATGTTGTATGATTGCCAAGTGTTGGTTTGGAATGTGTTCTTTGTTTTGTATGCTTGACAAATTGTTTAATTGATCTCGACTCCTAGGGTTAGTGGTCGTTTTGATTACCAATGTTAGTTTGGAGTTGAATATGTGTCGGTTATTCTTTCTTTGCTCCCCTTTTTCTTAAATGTGTTGAGATTTAGTGATGAATTTGTGCCTTGAGTGAGAAATGAATAGGCATTGCAGGTAGTTCTGTGCTCAGTTACGAGGCACTCTTACGACACGTAAGTTCCTATATGGCTCGTAAGTTCCTATACGGGTCGTAGTTGTCCCTCATTGCAAGCATCAGTCACCTGTAATTCCTTCACATTCCTCATACGAGACCCACATACGATTCGTAGTACCTGGTACAACTCGTAGTGGGGTCCTCATTGACTAAATTGAGTTTTAAAAATGTTTCTGAAACTAAGTACGAGACCAGGGCTATGCATCCTGTGAGTTGTAACTGTGTCTCATATCTGTGATCAGAAAGCATTTTTTAAGGCATAACTGGTTCTATGAGGTCAGTATACGACTTGTAGGTCATCTTACGAGTCGTACTTACACTCATACGTGTACATCTGCAGTTGCATCAGTTCTTTTTTTGCCCTTTATTTTGTTTTGTTCTCTATTGTGTGTTATGTAAGTAAATTATCATAATGCTCATGTGGATTGTTGGTTATGTTGCATATATCATGCCGCCCAAAGACAAGAGGGCTTCCCAAACATTCAGGCGAAGACTAGTGGATGAGTCTTCCGAGACTGAGAGGTCCGAGGATTCAGTTGAAGTCCACAAGGTCAGGATTGACCCTTTTGCCAATGTTTCTCAAGACCGAGCCCATACATCTCGGGAGCCTATGGAAGTTACAAGTGCCTCCTAGTCTGAAGAGGAGGTACAAGAAGTGGAGAAAAAATGACTCGGGGAGTAGTTCACCTCAGATGACTCCTACATATTCTAGCTTAGAGTCAGAGTCCGAGACTACTTCTCAGCCTGAGAAGGAGGAGGCCTAGTCTCAGCCTTCGGTCGACCCCAGATGGTGTGTTGCGGGCATGAAAGAGATCTACGACCAGGGGCTAGAGGATAAGTGGCACAACAAATCGGTCCAGCAATTTCACGAGGAATCCAAGTTGAGCACAGCGGAGTTAGACAGAGTACCTAACTTAGCTGCAGGATTGAACGAGCACAGGCTCCATTAGACTACACAACAACTGGGAAAATATGCCCCTTTGGTCTGTGTGTTCTATGTTACATACCTTGTGACACTTCACTAGGGGCTGCCAAAGAAAGAGAAGCCAATCGAGTAACCAAGGCTACGAGTGGTGACAGTCAGGGGAAGGAAGGTTAACATCTCGGAGAAGACAATTCGCCGAGTACAGTTTGGTCCCACCTATAGAGCACCGTTGTTAACCGCTGAGTATGATAGTCGGGTCGATAAAATGAGAAAACAGGTTACGGAGAAGGATGTTAGGGTCAGGACGGAGTTGTTAAGATGTGGAGCCTACATGGATCAAAAACCATGCGGACTCAATTGTGAAGTCATACCTGTCATTCCGGGCCAAGTTTTGGTGGTCCATTCTCCACTGCCATATTAGGCCAACTTTCGCGGATAATTTGATCACCCTTGAGAGGGCTGTATTATTGGCCAGTATCCTAGCTGGTTATTCTATTGATTGGATCCGAATTATGTCAGAGCAGATCCACGAGACTGCAGCTCGGACGAACACCTCACTGCCATTTCTATTTCTTATTCATAGACTATACAATGCAGCAGGTGTTCAAATTAATCCCACCAGTACCCTCATGTAGAGGCTACACGCACTATGGATCCTAGGCTGATAAAGGCTGACGAGAACCCGGCGGCCTTACCACGCCCAGCTCCTCCTATCATATAGCCTTTCCTAGTATATCCTCAAGTCCCAGCTCCATCTCCCGCCACCGCAGGCACTACTTCGACTACTACAGAGCCTACAGCTGTAGTTGAGATCAAGTTGACACTTCATGCAGCACTCCAGCACCACCGACTCCTTCTTTACAGGTTAACCCTTCTCTGCTGTTGCATTTCAGGATTTATTCTGCAGGGTTACTGTAGTAGAGGGGAGGCTTCGTGAACTGTCAGCACATGTTCAACCATTTATTGATCAAATAGTTTGGGACTCTGAGGAGAGGATGAAGGCATTTTCCCGTGAGTTAATTGATGATAGAGTCCGAGCAGTTGATGTACGGGTCGATGCGTTTGAGGCTAGAGTCCAGAAGAGGCTCAAGGGTGCTAGGCCTGCCAACAATAGTGTGGTGACTGATGAGTTGGCCAGGTTCAAAGCCAATTTATTTTAGTTATTGGCAACCCCTATTCTAGCCCTAGAGATAGCACAGGGAGAGGACAAGGCTTTTGAATGGCTCGCCGACCGTTCGGACACCCGAGGGAAGAGGCCCTATGAGCATGCTGACCAAGAGCCAGGCTCGAAGAAGGCAAGATAGGAAGATGATCCCATACTTGATGAGGTGGTGCATGAGTTATTTTTATTAGCGACTATTCATAGAGAGAGCACAGTACAACATACCTAGAGAGGGTACTTCTAGAGCTACGGCAGAGGATGAGAGTCATCCCTAAGACCCCACTGATCAGCCCAAGACAGCTGCTTGATACACCAAGATGTTTGACTTCTTTTGACCCCAGTTCTTATCTTGAAATTTTGGATACTTTGTTCTCTTTTCAGGCAATCTCTTTATTTTGTTGATTTTTTGGTGTGCTTAAACATATTTATGTTGGATGTTATTTTTACTTCTATTTAGGATGATTATTTTTGGGTTTTCATGAATGTATGTATATATTTCTATGTTTTTGTGTTTTGTTTACTTTACTTTACCTTGAGGATAAAGTATCATCTTTTGGCCGGGTGGTGGAAGTTATGGATTAAGGTGAAGTCTGAGTAGCCTCCAGTCCATAACTTCCCCTATTTTCAGATCCCAAGGTTTTCTTGTCATGTTTCTTTTTCCTTGTGGATGTTTACTTTTTTGTTGAACTAGCAAGTTTTAGGAAGTATAGATAATGGGTAAATTCATAGTAGTAATTATCTATTATACATTATTGTTAGAGTTGTTTTCAATGTTTTGATCAAAAATTGGGTACCCTCAAAATTTTTGATGTTGTGAGTATCGATGCATTCATACATTTTCGAGTATCTGCCATTGTTTGTTCTTATATTGTGAAGGTAAGATGAGACTGAAAGCATGACCTGTAAGTCTATACTTGATTGTGGATGCAATTGCCATATGTGTTGTAAGCTTATTTTGCTGCATTCATGCATTTTGTATGGACTCAGAACTCGCCCTCGTACTCCAAGCTTGGTTCAGTGAATTTAGTTGATTTGGAGGGGATCTTAGGCCTTTATTCTGATAGAAAGCTCACTTTTGCCTAAATTGCCTACCCAATGAACTAGTGAATCCCTTGCTCCGAATGTTTGAGCTTCTCATGCACTCATTATTTCTTGACACCTTGCTAACTTAGCCTTACTTGATGAAATATCCTGATATTGGCCCTAATCTATCCTTGAACAGATGAACCTTGATTAAAGCTAAAAGCATAAGTTGAAGGTGGCTACATTGGTGGGCCTGTTTTAAGACATAAATATTATGTACTTCACCTTAGGCTAAAAGTCTAAGTTGAGGATGGCCCTTATTGTGGTACAGTAACAAAAATAAAGTGGTTAGTTGGGGTGAAAAGAAAGAAAATGATTAATCATGATCCAGGTGAAGAAAAAGAAAACAAAAAGTGTCTTGATCTTAAAAGATGTGCAAAAATGAATTTGATTTTGAGGCACAACTGTAAAAAGTGAAAGAAAGGCCTAGGAAAAGCTTAATATAGTGGAATAAGGAAGGAATTAGTGAAATTGGATGGGTGGTGAAGGTAAAAGTGTTGGTAAGCATGGTTCAAGGATAACTTTTAGTCAATAAATGCCTAAAATGCCATACCAAAGCACCATGAATCTATCTTACAAGCTCTTAAGTCCTAAAGTAATCCAAATCCACTTTGTCACTGAGCCGAAAGATGAGTATAAGGGAAAGCTTATGATGTTAGTCATTGTGTATGAATTTCAGTTGTGAGAGTGAGAATGTTTTCTCAGTCCCTGATTTCTGCTTGTTCTTGAGTGAGTATAAGGGACTTCTTTCTAGTAAGAGCATTTGCAGTAGATGAGTAGCATATGACTATGCCAGTGAATGTGGTAGGTTAATACTCCTTATCTTATCAAAATTGGATTGCCAAATACCTCATGATGTTCTTGTTTGCTCAATAACTTTGCAACTCAGTTTTGAAAGTAGTAGTTGGGTACCTGAATCAAATTATCTGTTATATATGCCATTGATACAGCTGCTATGTATTTCTTTTTGTCTATGTAGATTGAGTCGTCGCTTGAGGACAAGCAACAATTCTAAGTTGGGGGTGTTGATGTGCTGTCAAATTACAACACATTTGATGCCTAAAACAAAGGATGTTGTGAGTTCTTGAAACGACTTTTAAGTGTTTTGATGTGTTTTTGTGTTAATCTTGCAGAAAAGTTAAGTTGACATGATTTTGAAGAAAAGTTGTACATTTTGCATAAGGGTAGGCCATACGAGCCCTCCTACGAGTCGTAGCTCACACTATGTGTCGTAGGGTGGTGCTGTAGCAGGAACTAGAGACCAAAAATCTGAAATCTACCAAGTGAAGGTCACTCCTACGAGCCCTAGCCTATGAGTCATAAGACACACTATGACTCGTATAGGTGGACTCGTACCAGGACTCAAGGAGCCAAAATATTGGACAGAAAACTGAAGACCAAGACTACAAGATCAAGATATGACTCGTAGCTCAAGTATGACTCATACATATGGGTCATACCAGTTCAGTTCAAGATGCTATGAACTTGATATGAGACCTCGACTACGACTAGTAGGTCAACCTACGAGTCATAACTATGAAAGTTATCAGATGTCAGCTATCTTTTTTGCTTGATTTCTAGGGTTATTTTGTAAATACTATGAATAGCTTTAGTTAGGATTTTGCAAATAGTTCGAACAGTAAACATTACTCCAATATATTTTTGAAGCTTTTCTTAGGTTTTAGAGTAATTAGTGTTTTCTTTGGGAAAACTCATTTTGGGTATTGCAAAACTTGGCTTGTACTCATTGTTGCTCAATCAAGCTTGTGATTTTACAAGTTGTGGTGCTCATCTCCTTCATTTTTATTGGTGAAACTCTCAACTATGTCCATTATTTGTATTTTTGTGTGTTTTATCTTAGCCATGAGTAGCTAAACACCCACAACTTGGGGTTGTGGGAACCATGGGTAGTTGACTTGAAATGACCTAGGTTTTGTGCATATTTATGATAGGGGTTTTGCATGTATTATCTTTTTCCCTTCATGATTAATGTTGTTTGTGGTGGCCAATACCAAACTCTGCCTAATATCACGATCCCGACCAAGATAGTGACGAATAGGAAAAGGGAAGTAGATGACAGGATTTGGTTGATGTGTTCCTATCTAAATGACCAAACCTAACCTAGGGGAGGTTGATTGATACAATAGGTAACCGTTAGTTGGCACGCCATGGGAGCCGACCAAGCGCCATAGTGAAATTCAACCTTCACCTTCTCGAGAGGGCTGCAAGAACTTAAGTTACCGTCCTGCATGCGATTCACTAATTCTGGTTATGTTACCTAAGGTAATCGAGTCAATGAACTATGGGGAACACAAATTCCCATGTTGTTCCCAAAATTGAGTATTTTCCTGAATTTTAATTAGTGTTCATTTTAAGTTGTTCTTTGAATCACAACAACGCCGCCCCCCCCCATCTATACATTGTAATTATAGATACTAGAAATGATTAGTAGTGAAATCTTATAACCAAGCCCTATATACCCTGTAGATTCGACCCTAACCTCAGTTAGGTTAATTACTGGTAGCGACCGCTTTTTTCTTGTAGCGTGACCATCATCATCAACTCAACATCAATGTTATATGCAAGGTTGGAAATAACAATGCTTTCACAAGTTAAAAATATGCTACTTCCTGAAATGATATGTTTACTCATTACAAGGTTTTTCTAATTGACAACCATCACTTATGAGCTAGTGATGATACAATAAAGTGACATTATTGACACATACATCTAGTACCTTGCTAGGTTAAAGGACATCAACATCAATGGATCCAAGCATCAAAATCCTCCTTTGGGACAAGAGAGGGATGGCCTCTGTCCTACATTAGCTGCATAATTATGGGGTTTGATTTAATTGTACTCTCTCCGACTCGGTGCTCAATACTACTCTCAAAAATATAAGTTCATATTAACATCATCACCTAGTCTCATTGGAGTTAAAATTTAAAACATTAAACTCGTCATCAAACATCATCATCGCCATACTTTAGAAACATCATTTACATCATCATTAAAACATTATGCTCAAAACATTATTTGACTTAGTGCTGAATTCTCATCAAACTCATTAAAAGCATGCAACGTTTCATTTGTAAATGACTCTCTCTGGTTAGTGTATGAAAATCAGTTATCTAAACAGTGGTGAATCCAGGATTTAGACGTAATGGATGCTTAATTTTTTTAACATAAAGTCGATCCTTCATTAGTATAAGTGCAACAGTTAATGAATTTGAATACAATCATGAACATGTTTAATATTACTATTAGAAAAAAAAGATTTTGAGTCACAAATTATAATGTACTCGATGACTTTTCATATTTTGGAATTAAAACAAGTAATAAATAACATCTCTTATACTTGCGAATATCTTATCCTTTAAGTACCGATTAAACAACTTTATAAATATATAAAAATTACTTGTTAAGTTGTTATATAGTTTGGATGAGAAAATTTGTGATTCCATAAAGAAAAGGTGAAGCGGTAATTTAAAAAATTAGAACATGTACCTAATGATTTTTTTCATATTTTGTAACTGCAATAAATTTTTAGTTATAAATTTGTAGTTACGCATTTGGTTTAGAAATTATTAAGGATGAACTAAAAGGCTAGAATTATGGAAAGAAAGTTGCAATTAGAACATGTACTTAATGAAGTTTGTTTTCATATTTTGTAACTATTGAAAATAATTGATTAATTATACATAGTAATTATTAATATTAGTTATGTTAAAATTATTTTACAACTAGGATTAGGATTAGTTTATGTGTGTATAAAACACATATCACTGTACAGGGGAATAGTTAACAAAAATAGGAACCGCCCCTCTTCTTCTTCTTAATAAGAAATTAGGGTAAGAGGCCCCAATTCCTCTCTTCCCAAATTCCTTCACCTGCAGCTGATAAGTTTGAATATGGTATCAGAGCCGGTGACGATGACATTCCGAGAAGAATTAAGGAAGCTCAAGAACAATGGAGATTGGAGAATCAAGTCGCGAATCAACTAAAACTCGTGAGTTAGCTGGAAAAGAAATTGAAGATCTTAATGTCGTGGAGAGGAATAGGAATCACCCACTATACCTTCATCCATCGGACACGCCTGGGATTGTGCTTACCTCTGTACAGCTCACAGTAACCGAAAACTACTCCCTATGGATTAGGTCGTTACTGATTACCCTTCGCGCTAAAAGCAAGCTAGGGTTCGTTCTTGGAACATGCAGAAAGTCGGACTAAGGTCCTGAATTGGGGGAACAGTGGGAAAAATGCAATGCGTTTGTTCTCGCTTGGATTATGAACACCGTGTCAAAAGAGCTGTTGAGTGGAATCGTGTACGCATCAGACGCGGCGATGGTCTGGGCAGATTTAAATGAAAGATTCAACAAGGTAGATGGATCGAGAAGTTATCATCTCCATCGGGAAATTTGCACTTTAACTCAAGGTAATCTAACTGTCTCAGCATACTTCACAAGGATGAGAATCTTGTGGGATGAA
>JAPFFP010044906.1:0-34619 GCA_026153255.1 Solanum medicagineum | reverse complement strand
ATATGTTGATTTCATGAGAAGAATCTAATGTGTTGTGAGTTGATCATAGCCAATTAAGGGGTGATGCCTCAATTACCTCGGATGGGGGTGGTAAGCCATCAACCAATTAAGGGGTTAGTATTGTGGGGCTGGTAACTCAATCGCCTTGGATGGGGGTGATTAGACATCAACCAATTGAGGGGTTTTGTACCTCAATAACTTCTGACAGAGGGTGGTCATGTCTGTCAACAAATTAAGGGGTTGGTACCGCAATCACTTCTAACGGGTGGTCTACCTTGGATTCCAAGTACTAAATTTTCTTGTCCTATGATGGTGGTCTCTTCCTTCACATGTAATATGTCTGTATATTCATGTTTTACTTCAAGCATCATTCATACATGATATATTATCATTATGTTATCCATTGCTTACGATATTGCATTTTGATTAAGTTGCCTATCTCTTGTTGCATTGAATCCTACATACTTAGTACATTCAAATGTGTTAACGGATACTCTATGCGTACATGATGTTACCATGTAGGTATTGGAGCCCCACTTGATCATCCACCTCCATGTGGCTAGTACGACTTCTCTCAAGCTAGTTGGTGAGGCCTCCATTTCAGGGACAATGTCTATGTTCTTATGTTATGTATAATGACTCTCTTTTTTTATTGTATATTTTGTCTATAAGGGTGAGCCCGGTTGCTTATTTCGGCCCCTGCTAAGCTCTATGGTTAGAGGTGTTATTGGAGTATAATGCTATAAGTTGTGACTCTTTCTCGACTCTTGATGTTTATGATATGAAAGAAGTCTCTTAGCCCCGGATATCCTTATTTACTACCTCTTGTTGTCATTTTACTGGTTCCGCGACCAAGGAGGTGTAATGATGTACTAAGTGGCTTGCATTTGGTCCCTTCAGGTTCCCCATGCACCGTGTCACGTCTAGGCCCTAGGCTTGGGTAGTGACAAACTTGTCATGATTTCAAGTAGATTTACTTATGGGTCTTATTATGAATTAGACTATGAACTATGTTGGGGTTTCATGAAACTATGACTGTTTTACCACATTTTGAGCTATGAATCTATGACCCATTGTGGGGTTTAGTGAAGGGTTTTGATGTATATTGCTTGAGGGTGTTACCAATTATTGATGGATGGTTAGTGGATTTTCTTTCATGATTTCATCCCTAAATTGCATGGTTTTACACAAACTCCACACACCCGCCAAGTGTTTGATAAAATGTTTGGTTATAGTTTCTTGAGGAATTGAAGGTCCAATGCATGTCTTATGAGTCGAATGACTTTATGATGAATGAATGAAATGTATTTATATGATATTCTCCTATATAGTGTTGGAAAGTGACTATGCCCTACTAAGGGGAATAAGAGCCCGGGTAACCATGTCGAAGGGTTTGTACCTTGATAACCAATCAAGATGTTCGTGCCTTGATAACCGGGTTGAGGGGTTAGTATCTCAATCACTAGCGGTGGTAGGGTATAACTATCCACAGACCAATCAAGGGGTTTGTACCTTAGTAACTGGGTTAAGGGGTTAGTACCTCAATCACCATGAGTGGTAGGGTGCGACGATCCACCAACCAACCAAAAGGGTTTGTACCTTGGTAAACTGTGGGTTTTATAACGATTGTCTCTTCTTACACATGTATTATGTTATATGTAAGCTTGTTTTACTTAAGCGTTGATCATACATGCCATATTTTTATTACGCTATCTATTGCTTATCATTATGCATTTTGATTATGTTGCCTATCTCTTGTTGCATTGTATCCTACATACTTAGTACATTCAAACGTACTAATGCATACTCTATGCCTCCATGATGTTACCATGTAGGGATCGGAGCCCCACTTGATCATCCACCTCTACGTGCTAGTACGACTTCTCTCAAGCTAGTTGGTGAGTCCTCTATTTCGGAGACAATGTCTATGTTCCTATACTATGTATTACGACTCACTTTCTTTATTGTATATTTCAACTATGAGGGTGAGCCCCGTTGCTTGTCTTGGCCCCCGCAAAGTTCTATGGTTAGAGATGTTGTTTAACATGTTATGTATAATGCTATAAGCTATGACTCTCTGTTGAATCTTGATGTTTGTGATATGAAAGAAGTCCCTTAGCCCCGATTATCCCGATTTACTACCTCTTGTTGTCATTTTATTGCTTCCGTGACCAAGGATGTGTAATGATGTGCTAAGAGGCTTGCTTGGGGTCCTTTCGGGTTCCTAATGTGTTGTGTCACATCTAAGCCCTAGGCTTGGGTCATGAAAAAACTTGATATCAGAGCACTAGGTTGTTAATGGTCATCGGCATCCAACACACCACGTCGATTAGAGTCTTATTCATGGTTGTGTTGTGCACCACAACTATGAGTAAGAGGCTATGAGACATTTTAGGAAATGCTTCCCTTCTTCTTACTCTATGCCGTGCTATAGAAGATGAGGTAAGGTTTTCCCCCAAATGATAGTTCATTGCTATGCTAGATCATGCTTAACATAAGAGAAAGGAGAGCCTGTACCCCCGAGGAACAACCAACTCATTCTGAGCTCCGGGATGCTCTCACTTTGCTTGCACAAGTTGTGCCTAATCATGCCAATCAAGGGGCCCAAGCCCCTCATGCTCCTACACCGGCATCTCGGGTAAGAGACTTCATGAGGACGAATCCCCCGAAATTCTATAGGTCAAAGGTGGATGAGGAACCCCAAGAGTTCATTGATGAGGTCTACAAGGTTTTGGCTTTTATGGGTGTTAGATCGAAAGAGAAGGTGCAGTTGGTAGCTTACTAACTCAGGGGGTGGCAAAAATATGGTTTAATCAATGGAAGGAGGAGAAGGGAATCAATATTGTGGTGCTTTGGTTTCATAACCCAAGCCTAGGGCCTAGACGTGACATAGCGCATAAGGAACCCGAAGGGACCCTAAGCAAGGCTCTTAACATATCATTACACATCCTTGGTCGTGAAAGCAATAAACTACAACAAGAGATAGTAAATAAGGACAAGCGGGCTAAGGGACAAATTTCATATCATAAACATCAATAGTCAAGAGAGAGTCAAAGCTTATAGCATAATATAAAACATGTCCAACAGCACCTCTAAAACATAGATACTTAGTGGTGGCCTAGACAAGCTACCGGGCTCACCTTCATAGTCAACATATACATAAAATAAAGATAGTCTTAGAACATAGAATGAGTTCATAAACATCGTCCCCGAAATAGATTACTCACCAAAGAGCTTCAGAGTAGTCGTACTAGCCACATGACGAGGATGATCAAGTGCGGCTCTGGTTCCTACATGGTGACATTATGTAGACATAGAGTATGCGTTAGTACACTTGATTGTACTAAGTATGTAGGATGCAATGCAACAAGTGATAAGTTCCATAAGCAAAATGCATAACATAGGCAATGGATGAGCATATAGCAATATGGCATGTATGAATGATGCTTGAAGTAAAATCATGCTTAGATAGAACATAATATAGGTGTAAGGAGAGACCATTAATAGTGAATATCCAAGGTAATAAGTTGATGAGGTACAAACCCCCCAACATAGTTGATGAGGTACAAACCCCCCAACATGGTTGATGGAGTACAAACCCCCCAATGTGGTTATCAAGGTACAAACCCCTCGACATTGTTGCACGGGGGGCCTGCCACCTCCTAAGCGAGGCGATTGAGGTACAAACCCCTCAACAAAGTTACAAGGGCCTACAACCCCCGAGTGAGACTTGGTCAATTCCCAAGATTATAGAGATAATATCATATAGATACATTCCTTTCATCATCATATAGTCATTCAACACATAGGACATGCATTGGACCTTCAATCCCTCAAGAAATACATAACCGGTCATTTTATTAAACACTTGGCAGGTGTGTAGTGCTAGTGTAAAATAATGCAATTCAAGTGTGAAATCATGCTAGAAAATTCAATGTAAAACCATCAATACATACTTGGTAACACCCTCAAGCAATATACATCAAAACCCTTCATCAAATCTCACAATAGATCTTAGATTCATAGCTCAAAACATGCTTAAACAACCATAATTTTATGAAATCCCAACATAGTGTGCAGTGAAATTCATAATAAGTAAGATCCATCAATAAATCAACTTTAAATCATGCAATTTGAGGTAAAAGGAAGCTTAGGCATCATGGGTGAAAGGAACCCATGAAAGAAACCCACATACCTTAGTTTTGTAGAATTCTTGATGAAGATTGGAGATGGAGACTTGAAGTTTGATTGAGAACCTTAAGATTTAGATGAGTTTTAGGACTTGAAATTGGGAGATGAAATATTGTCTAAGTGTTTGAGAGAGTAGTTGGGAATGTCTTGAATGATATGAGGATAAAATAAGGTTAAGTATAGGTATTTTCACGCATGAGAAAACTTAGCTCCACGACCCAAAAGCCTTGGACTGAACTAATAAAACTGCATAGAAAAATATAATATGGCGCACCTCTGGCGCGTCGCGCCTGGGGCGTGAATCTTCACTGTTTTTCGCCAACTTTGGATTTTTGAATTTCGATGAGGTTGCTCTAAAATTGGGGTTAGACCTATTTTCCACTCAACTTGACCCCCTGAACAAGAATATGAAGTCGGACTTTTTAATATCACACACAGATTTTGAGGTATATAGAAATTACGATTTTGGGCACTTTCGAGGCACATTTTCGGGCAATTTTTGGGGTCATTTCAATATCTCCCCCTTGGGAACATTCGTCCCCAAATGTCAAGGGAATATATATGAGAAGAGTAATCATGAATAAAGCAACCCCAACAAGAATGCAGCAACATACTTAAAACACCATTTTCGAAATCTCTACATAAATGTAAAATCACCATGCACTTTCTCAATATAAACATGAATGCATGCAAATAACATAGGGTGCTGAAACATAAGATTTGGAATCATAAAAGAAAAGGACTTGACGCGTTATCATAATCTTGAGTAGAGTACCCGATCCAGCTCTCCGAGAGAAACCATCGACTAGACGATTCTTCCAAGGTGCCTTGACGAACACCACATCCTTACTAATTAACTCATCCCATCCATCCAATATCTCCACTTGGATCTCCTCCTAAGCTAACTTATCCTCAGCAACACCCACAACCTCAAAAGTTCTATAGCACTTGAGTCAACAACACATCTCCTCAACCTAGATGCATGAAGAGTCGGACGAACCATATCTCTATTCATAGGCAACTCCAATTCGTATACAACCTTACCAATCCTCCTTAAAACTCTGTAGGGACCCCCATTTCTTGGGGTTGACTTACCCTTCTTACTAAAATTAACCACACTCTTTATGGGTGAAGCCTTCAAATGGATCCAATCACCAACCTTAAGTTCAAGGTCTATCCTCCTCGCATCGACATAGGATTTTTGATGACTTTGGTTGTTTCCAACCTTCCTCTAATCATCCTTATCCTCTCAAGATCCTCCATAACTAGATCCAAACTTATCAAAGACATCTCTCCTACCTTAAACCACCTAACCGGTGATCTACAATGCCTACCATAGAGGGCCCCAAAAGGAGCCATACAAATATTAGAATGATAGTTATTGTTATATAAAAACTCAACCAGATGAACATGATCATCCCAACTACTCCTCAACTCCAATACACAAGCCCTAAGCATATCCTCAAGAGTTTCGGTAGTTCTTTCACCTTGGCCATCTATTTGAGGGTGAAAATCTTGGTTCTAAGACTTCCTTGGAAGGACCTCCAAAAGTCTGAAGTGAATTGTGCACCACGATCGGATATAATGGACAAAGGAACCCCATGCAACCTCATCAAGTCATGAATATACAACCTAGCATAATCTTTAGCCCCATATGTAGTCCTAACTGGTAGAAAGTGAGCCAATTTCGTCATCCTATTGACCACAACCCAAATGGAGTCAAAACTCTTTCTATTCTTGGCAACCCAACCACAAAATCCATATTAATCTCTTCCTACTTCCAAGTAGGAATCTCTTTGTCTTGGGCTAGGCCACCCGGCCTTTGATATTCAGCTATGACTTGTTGGCAACTATGACAACCGGATGCAAATTTGGCAATGTTTCCCTCTTCATGCCTCCCCACCAATACACCTCTCTCAAATCTCTATACATCTTAGTAGAAGCGGGGTGAATAAAGAAAGAAAAAGCATGAGCCTCATCAGGAATCTTTCCTCTCAAGCCATCAACACAAGGCACACATAACCTATCTCGGTATCTAAGGGTACCATCTCCCCTTTGGGAGAAGACCTCCACCTTACCATCATTTGCCAATGCCTTCAATTCAAACAAAGCAGGGTCAAGATCTTGCTTAGCTTTTGCCTCCTCAACCAATAAAGATTTAGAACCATCAACAACAACAACACCACCATATGAACCTCTTCTAACCAAACTCCCGATCTAGCCAACCAATGGACCTTCCTAGCAATCCCTGTGCCACCATATCAACATGAGCTAGGCTACCCATAGACACCCTACTCAAAGCATCCACCACCATATTAGCCTTACCGGGATGCCAATGCACACTCATATCATAACCCTTAAGAAGTTCTAACCACCTTCTTTGTCTCAAGCTAAGATCCTTTGGGTGAACATCTATTGGAGACTCTTATGATCAGTAATACATCAACATGCACCCCACATAAATAATAACGTCAAATTTTTGAAGCAAATACCATGACGGCCAACTCAAGGTCGTAGATGGAATAATCCTTCTCATGTATCTCAAATTGTCTAAAATAATAGGATATCACCTTACCATTTTGCATCAACACACAACTCAAACCAACCCGGGAAGCATACTAGTACACCACAAATCCCTCTAGCCCTTCCGGTAGTGACAATATAGGAGCGAACAAAAGCTTATCTTCCAAGGTTTAGAAACTCTTTTCACACTCATCGGACACACAATTTTAGCCTTCCTTTGAGCCAACTTAGTCGCGGGAGAAGCAATAGAAGAGAACTCATTCACACCCTCCGGTAGTAACCTGCTAAGCCCAAGAAACTCCTTATGTCCGAGGGAGTCAAAGGCCTAGGCCAATTTCTAATCACATCCGTCCCCTTAGGATCCACCTTAATACAATCCACCGACACCACATGACTTCAAAAGGTAACCTCCTTCAACCAAAATTCACACCCCTCATACCTAACATATAACTTCTCTTTTCCCAAGATTTGCAACATTACCCCCAAATGGTTCACAAGCAAAAAAATAATTCAATACTTCACCACTATAGACCACTACTAACATAACAAGGTAGGGATTAAATACCCTTTTCATGAGACCTATAGACATAACTGGTGCATAAATCAAACCAAAAGGCACCACCCGAAATTCAAAATATCGAAAAGGACATTCACTAACTCATTGATCACTGATAACAACTCAATGGAAATAACTTAGGTTCAATGCTCTTAGCTCATACAAGATGATAATTGCAACCCTTAGAGATCAATTGTACCTTACAAAAAGAAACAGACTTACCCCTTCACAACTACCTTACAAGCCCCCACTCAAAAATGGGTTTATTAGGGAATTGAAATCTAACTCTACGGGCCTTACAATCAAAGGAGATACCACATCTCACCGCAACTAATCCACCCTAAGTATGGCATCAAAATCCACCACATCAACCCAATAATTCACAAGGCAAGACCTAATGTAATATGAACACGAAACAACATCTATGAACTTTCTAGCAACAATACACTCAACAAAAAGGGTAGACATTAAAGTTTCACATAACTACTTGGGGCACACTTAAAGCCCACTAGTAATAAGAAAGAATAATGAAAGAGATAGTGGCACCCGGGCCTATCAAGGCATATACATCAAAGACAAAGGAAATTTCAACATACAAGTAGCAATGTCAGGCATCTCATCCCCTCCTTGAGCCCCTTGATCAATATGACCACCTTGCCCTTGTGGTCGGCCATCGTTACCTTTGTTGTGAGCATGTGGACATTCCAGAATTTTGTGGTCCCTCTCACCACACCCAAAGCATGCACCCGTGTTCCTCCAATATGCACCACTATGATTCCTCCTACATTTTGGGCATCTAAGATGAGTCACCCCATCGTCAGCCCCTTTACTATTATTGCTTTTATGAGGACAATCCCTCCTCTTATGCCCCTCGTCCCTATAACTGAAGCAATTATTGGTGCCTCTCAAACATAGGCCTCTATGCACCTTACCACATGTTGGACATATAGGTCGCCTTTATCTTTGAGATTTTGGAACTTTCCTTCAAAATGGGCCCTCTTGCCCTTACTACCCCTCCTTTTACCATTTGAAGTCTCGGGAGAACTCACTTGTTGGTTGAGATGAGTTATCAATTTTGTCACCATTTTGTCTAATACTCATAGAGCATTGTGAACCTCCGTATTCAATATATCATCATCCTGAGTAGCTTAAGACATACCCTGAAATATAATGGTTGGGGATTAGCAATAAGCCCTAGGGGACCTAACTCTACCGCACGACATAGCTTGGATTATCGTAGAATAAGAGGAGCCGTCTTAGGAAATGACTGAACTTAAAAGACAGATGCCGCCGCTGAGGTTATCGACAAAAAAGATTTGTCTAAGTCACTTCATTTCTTTTTGTCCAAGTCACTTCGTTTCTTTTTGTCCATGAAGAAGTGAAAATTTCTTAGAATGCCTCATAGCCTCCTATTGATAGTCGTGGCGTGCTTCACATCCATGAATAAGAATTTAATTGATGCGGTGTGTTGGATGCCGAGGACCTAACAACCTAGTGCTCTGATACCAAATTTTTTACGACCCAAGCCTAAGGCCTAGACGTGACACAGCGCATGGGGAACCCGAATGGACCCCAAGCAATCCTCTTAATATATAATTACACATCCTTTGGTCGCAAAAGCAACAAATTACAACAAGAGATGGTAAATAGGGAAAAGCGGGACTAAGGGACAACTTTCATATCATAAACATCAAGAGTCAAGATAGAGTCAAAGCTCATATCATAATACAAAACATGTCCAACAACACCTTTAAAACTTAGATACATAGCAGGGGGCAAGACAAGCTACCAGGCTCACCCTCATAGTAAACATATACATAAAACAAAGATAGTCTTAGAACATAGAATAAGATAAACATTGTCCCCAAAATGGAGGACTCAGCAAAGAGCTTCAAAAGTAGTTGTACTAGCAATGTGGAGGAGGATGATCGAGTGAGGCTCCGGTTCCTACATGGTGACATCGTGTAGGCATAGAATATGCGTTAGTACATTTGAATGCACTAAGTATGTAGGATGCAATGCAACAAGTGATAAGTTCCATAAGCAAAATGCATAACATAGGCAATTGATGAGCATACAACAATATGTCATATATAAAATGATGCTTGAAGTAAAATCATGCTTGGATAGAACATAATACATGTGTAAGGAGAGACGATTAATAGTGAATATCCAAGGCCTACCACCCCTTTGAAGAGGCGAATAAGGTAAGAATCCCTCAATAGGTTGATGAGGTACAAACCCCCAACATGGTTGATAAGGAACAAATCCCCCAACATGGTTGATCAAGTACAAACCCCCTAACATAGTTATTAAGGTACAAATCCCTCAATAAGCTTATGAGCCTACAACCCCCAAGTGAGGCTTGGTCAAATCCCAACACTATAGAGATAATATCATATACATACGTTTCTTTCATCATTATATAGTCATTCAACTCGTAGGACATGCATTGGACCTTCCATCCCTCAAGAAACTCATAACCAGGCATTTTATCAAACAATTGGTGGGTGTGTAGTGTTAGTGTATAACCATGCATTTTAGGGATGAAATCATGCAAGAAAATTCATTGTAAAACCATCCATCAATACTTGATAACACCCTCAAGCAACATACATCAAAATCCTTCATAACATCGCACAATAAATCTTTGATTCATAGCTCAAAACATGCTAAAACAATCATAATTTCATGAAACCCCAACATAGTGTGCAGTGCAATTCATAATAAGTAAGGCCCATGAATAAATCAATTTTAAATCATGCAATTTTAGGTAAAAGGAAGCTTGGGCATAATGGGTGAAAGGAACCCATGAAACAAACCCACATACCTTAGCTTTGGAGAATTGTTGATGAAGATTGGAGATGGAAACTTGAAGCTTGATTGAAAACCTTAAGATCCAAGGAACATTTTTAGGCACTTTTTGGGGTTCTTTCATTTGGGAGGAGTTCAAGGCATCTTTTCGTAATCGATTCTTCCCTCTTAAGCTTAGGGAAGCCAAATTGGTGGAGTTTATCAATTTGAGACAAGGGTCTTTTAGTGTGAGGGAGTATGCCCTCAAGTTCAGTCAACTCTCTAAATATGCTCCCCACTTGGTTGCCAACCCAAGGTTAGAATGAAAAAGTTAGTGATGGATATGTCCGATTTGGTGAGTGAAGAATACCAATTCGCTATGTTGATTAGTGACATGGATTTGTCTCATTTGATGATCTATGCTGAAAAAATGGAGGAAAAAACGTTGAGGAAGAGGAGGAGTAATGAGGCCAAGAGGACCCGTTTTGAGGGTAGGTTCCAAAGTTGAAAGGGTGACCGATTCCATCAAGTCCAAAGGTCTCCTCATACTTCTAATAGGGGGTTTGCCTATGACCTCCCAAGGGCATAAGGTGTTGGTGGTGTGGTTCCTAATAATGTTTTCATTCAAAATGTGGTAGGGGTCATAGGGGCCCATATTTGAGGGATACAATTGCATGTTATGGATGTGAGGAAGTTGGTCACAAAAAGATTAATTGCCCTCGTAACCGCAACAAGTGTAAGAAAGTTCATCCGCAAAGGTGCAAATGCAATTCCTTTAGGGAGAGGTGGTCAACAAGGTGGTGCCCCAAAGCACAATCGATTTTATGCTTTGCATGGAGGGCGAGGGGTTGATGAGGTGCCCGATGTCATCACTGGTATGTTAAAAGTCTTTGATTTTGATGTGTATGCATTAATTGATCCGGGTGACACTCTTTCTTTTGTTATCCCCTTTATCGCCAAAATGTTTCATGTTGAGCCCAAATTGTTATGTGAGTCTTATGAGGTGTCTACTTCTATTGGTGCATTTATTGTTGCTAGAAAGGTGTATAGAAATTATCCCATTTGCATCTTGCATAAAATATTTCCTTGTGATCTTGTTGAGTTAGATATAGTTAATTTTGATGTCATTCTTGGGATGGATTGGTTGCATCCATACTATGCCTCTATTGATTGTAGAACCCGTAGGGTCAAATTCCAATTTCCAAATGCACCCTACCTTGAGTGGAAGAGTCATGATATGGTGGTCAAGGGTAAGTTCATCACTTGCATTAAAGCCCGTAAGTTGATCTCTAAGGGGTGTCTTTATCATCTTGTGAGGGTAAGGGATGTGGAATCCAAGGTCCTTCCCATAGAGTCATTCTTGTAGTAAATGAGTTCCTTGATTCTTCCCTAGTGATGTTCCCGGTGTTCCACCCAAAAGGGAAATAAATTTTGGTATAGACCTCCTCCCCGATACTCAATCCATTTCTATTCCCCCTTACCATATGGCCCGGGCAGAGTTAAAGGAGTTGAAGCAACAATCAAGGGACTTGTTGGAGAAAGGTTTTATTAGGCCTAGTTGATTACCTTAGGATGCACTGGTGTTGTTTGTCAAGAAGAAGGATGGGTCCCTTAGAATGTGTATTGACTACCGGCAACTTAATAGGGACACCGTCAAGAATAGGTGTCCTCTTCCAAAGATTGATGATTTGGTTGACCAACTGCAAGGAGCTAATCACTTCTTTAAGATTGATCTTTGGTCTAGGTATCATCAAGTGAAGGTGAGGGAGTGTGAGATTCCGAAGATGACCTTCTGGACTAGTTATGGGCATTGTGATTTTGTTGTGATGTCTTTTGGGTTGACCAATGCACTGGCCATCTTCATGGATCTTATGAATAGGGTCTTCAAACCCTACTTTGATTCATTTATTGTGGTCTTCATTAATGATATTGATCTATTCATATAGTCAGGAGGAGTATATGGACCACTTGAGGGTAGTGCTACAAAGATTGAGAGAAGAGAAGTTGTATGCCAAGTATGAAAAATGTGAATTTTTGTTAAAAAAAGTTGCCTTCCTAGGTCATGTGGTGTGGGGGATGGTATTAAGGTGGATCATAAATGATGGATGTGATGAGAAATTGTCCTAGAACATTGACCCCGTGGGATATTAGGAACTTCTTGGGCTTAGCGGGTTACTATCAGAGGTTTGTGAATGGTTTCTCTTCTATTTCTTCTCCTATGACCAAGTTGACAAAAAGAATCCAAATTTGTATGGATCGATGAGTGTGAAAAGAGCTTCCAAAAACTAAAGGATAAGCTTTATGTCTACTCCTATATTGTCACTATCAGAAGGGATAGAAGGATTTATTGTGTATTGTGATGCTTCTAGAGTTGGTTTGGGATGTGTGTTGATGCAAAATGTTAAGGTGATAGCCTATGCTTCTAGTAAACTCAAAGTGCATGAGAAGAATTATCCTGCTCATGATCTTGAATTGGCCGCCGTGGTTTTTGCTATGAAAATTTGGCATCATTACTTGTATGGGGTGCATGTTGATGTGTTTGCGGATCATAAGAGCCTCTGATATGTGTTCACTTGAAAAGATCTTAATTTGAGGCACAGAAGGTGGTTAAACGTCTTAAGGATTATAATATGAGTGTGTATTATCATCCCGATAAGGCTAATACGGTGGTCGATTCATTGAGTAGGGTGTCCATGGGTAGCCTAGTACATGTTGATGATGGTGGAAAAGAGATGGCTAGGGAGGTCCATCAGTTGGCTAGATTGGGAGTTAGGTTAGAAGAGGTTGATAATGGGGTTGTTGTTGTTGACTGTTCTAAATTTTCATTGGTTGAGGAGGTGAAAGTAAGTAATATCTTGACCCGGCTTTGTTGGAATTGAAGGCATTGGTAAAAGATAGTAAGTTGGAGGTTTTCTCCTAATGTGGGGATGGAGTCCTCAGATACCAAGGTATGTTGTGTGTGCCTTGTGCTGATGGGTTGAGAGAAAAGATTGTTGATGAGGCTCATGGTTCTTTCTATTCTATTCACCCCGGTCCTACTAAAATGTATAGAGATTTGAGGGATGTATATTAGTGGGGAGGCATGAAAAGGGACATTACCAAATTTGTTTTCGGTTGTCCTAGTTGTTAACAAGTCAAAGCGGAGCATCAAAGGCCAGGTGGCCTAACCCAAAATATAGAGATTCCTACTTGGAAGAGGGAAGAGGTTAATATGGATTTTGTAGTTGGGTTGCCTAAGACTAGAAAGGGTTTTGATTCCATTTGGGTTGTGGTTGATAGGATGATTCAAATCGGCCCATTTTCTACCGGTTAAGACCACATATGGAGCTAAAGATTATGCTAGGTTGTAGATTCATAACTTGGTGAGATTGCATGGGGTTCCTTTGTCCATCATATTGGATCGTGGTGCTCAATTTACTTCACATTTTTGGAGGTCCTTTCGAAGAGGTCTTGGTACCACAGTTAAACTTAGTATGGCCTTTCACCTCAAACGGATGGCCTAGCCAAAAGAACTATCCAAACACTTGAGGATATGCTTAGAGCTTGTGTATTGGAGTTGAGGGGTAGTTGGGATGATCATCTTCCATTGATTGAGTTTTCCTATAACAATAGCTATCATTCTAGTATCGGTATAGCCTGCTTTGAGGCTCTCTATGGTAGACATTATAGGTCAAAGGTTGGGCGGTTTATGGTTGGAGATGTGGCTTTGTTGGGACCAGATATAGCTATGGTGGCTCCTGAGAAGGTTAGGATGATTAGAGAAAAGTGAATACGACCCAAAGTCACCAAACCTCCTATGCCAATGCGAGGAGATGGGATCTTGAATTCAAAGTTGGTGATTGGGTTTATTTGAAGGTTTCACCCATGAAGGGTGTGGTTGTTTCTGGTAAGAAGGTTAATTTAAGCCCTAGGTTTGTGGGTCCTTATAAGGTGAGGAAGAGGATTGGTAAGGTAGCCTATGAGTTGGAGTTGCCTAGTTAAATGGAGTTGGTTCATCTGGTTTTCCATGTGTCTATGTTGAGGAAACGTGTGGGTGACCGTAATGCTATTGTTCCTCTTGATGTTGTGGGGGTGGTTGAATACAACTTGACATATGAAGGGGTTCCAATAGAGATCTTGGATAGACAATTGAATAGGTTGAGGAACAAGGATGTTGCTTCCGTTAAGGTCCTTTGGACGAATCAACAAGTGGAAAGTGCTACTTGGGAGGCCGAAGCGGATATGGAAAAGTGATATCCTTATATCTTCCATTCTAGTCAATCCCAAGGTATTAATTCTAAGTCTCCTATTTGATTTCTTGTCTCATGTTCCAGCCCCTAAGTCATTTGCATACATTCATGTTTATACTGGCAAAGTTCATGGTGATTTTACACTTACATTGAAATTCTTTAAATGATGTTTAAGTGCATTGTTGCATCCTTATGTGGGCAAAATTGTCATGTTTATGTCTCTTATATATCTTTCTTTAACATTTTGGACGAATGTTCCCAAGAAGAAGATATTGAAACAACCACAAAAAGTGCCCGAAAATATGCCTAGGAAGTGCCTAGAATCGTAATTTCCATATATCTCAAAATCCGTGAGTGATATCAACAATCTGACTTCATATTCCTGTCAAGGGGTCAAATTGAGTGGCAAATGGGTCTAACCCCAATTTTAGAGTAAACGATCACAATTTCATTTTGCCAAAATTCTGATTTCCATAATTGATCTACGATGGTGTCGTGATGCGCAGCCATCGCAGACTTGTGTAAATTTTCCTCCACAATAGGTTCACGTCATGGACCAGACACGGACCTTTGTATTTTGTTGCTAGTGATTTTTATCTCGGTCCAAGGCTTTTGGGCCTTGGGCCTTGGGCCTTGGGCCTAAGCCTTCCTATGTGTGAAAATACCTATACTTAGCCATATTACGCCCTCATATCATTCAAGAAATTCCCAAATACTCACTCAAATACTTAGACTCATATTTTACTGCAAATTTCAAGCCCAAAAACTCATCCGGATCTTAAGGTTCTCATTCAAGCTTCAACTCTCCATTTCCAATCTTCTTCAAGAATTCTCCAAAGTCAAGGTATGTGGGTTTCATTCATGGGTTCCTTTATCCATGATGCCCAAACTTCCCTTTTACTTAAATTGCATTATTTCAAGTTGATTTACTTATGGGTCCTACTTATTATGAATTAGACTATGAACTATGTTAGGGTTTCATGAAATTGTGACTGTTTCACCATGTTTCGAGCTATGAATCTATGACCCATTGTGGGGTTTAATGAAGGGTTTTGATGTATATTGCTTGAGGGTGTTACCAAGTATTGAAGGATGGCTTTACAATGGATTTTCTTGAATGATTTTATCACTAAATTGCATGGTTTTACACTAACTCTACACACCCGCCAAGTATTTCATAAAATGTTCGGTTATAGTTTCTTGAGGAATTGAAGGACTAATGCATGTCTTATGAGTCAAATGACTTTATGATGATAAACAGAATGTATATATATTATATTCTCCTATATAGTGTTGGAAAGTGACCATGCCCTACTCAAGGGGATAAGAGCCCGGGCAACCATGTCGAGGGGTCTGTTCCTTGATAACCAATCAAGGGGTTCGTACCTTGATAACCGGGTTAAGGGATTAGTACCACATTTACCAGGGGTGGTAGGGTGTGACTATCCACCAACCAATCAAGGGGTTCGTACCTTGGTAACCGAGTTGAGTGGTTAGTACCTCAATCACATGGGTGGTGGGCTGCGACGATCCACCAACCAACCAAAGGGGTTTATACCTTGGTTTTAACTGTGGGTTCTGTAATGATGGTCTCTTTGTACACATGTATTATACTATATGTAAGTATGTTTTACTTAAGCATTAATCATACATGTCACACTGTTATTACGCTATCTACTGCTTATGATTTTGCATTTTGATTATGTTTTCTATCTCTTGTTGCATTGTATCCTACCTACATAGTACATTCATACATACCAATGTATATTATATGCCTACATGATGTTAACATGTAGGGACCGGAGCCCCACTTGATCATCCGCCTCCACGTGGCTAGTAATACTTCTCTCAAGCTATTTGCTGAGTCCTCCATTTCGGGGACAATGTCAATGTTCTTATGCTATGTGTTATGACTCTCTTTATTTATTGTATATTTTGACTATGAGGGTGAGCCCGATTGCTCATCTTGGCCCCCGCTAAGCTCTATGGTTAGAGGTGTTGTTGGACATGTTCTGTATAATGCTATAAACTGTGACTCTCTGTCGAAACTTCATATTTATGATATGAAAGAAGTCCCTTAGCCCCGGTTATCCCTATTTACTACCTCTTGTTGTCATTTTATTGCTTCCACGACCAAAAATGTGCAGTGATGTGCTAAGAGGCTTGCGTGGGTTCCCCTCGGGTTCCCCATGCGCCGTGTCACATCTAGGCCATAGGCTTGGGCTTAGTGGGTTACTATCGGAGGTTTGTGAATGGGTTCTCTTCTACTGGTTCTCCTATGACCAAGTTGGCTCAAAAAGAAATCCAAATTTTTGTGGACCAATAAGTGGTAAAAACGCTTCCAAACATTGAAGAATAAGCTTGTGTCCGCTCCTATATTGTCACTACCGGAAGGGCTAAAGGAGTTGTTGTATATTGTGATACCCATAGAGTTAGTTTGAGATGTGTGTTGATGCAAATGGTAAGGTGATAGCCTATGCTTCTAGGCAACTCAAAGTGCATTGGAAGAATTATGCTACTCATGATCTTGCATTGGCTGTCATGGTTTTTGCTTTGAAAATTTGGCGTCATTACATATATGGGGTGCATGTTGATGTGTTTACCGATCATAAGAGCCTCCAATATATGTTCACTCAAAAAGATCTTAACTTGAGGCAAAGAAGGTGGTTAGAACTTCTTAAGCATTACGATATGAGTGTGCATTATCATCCCGATAAGGCTAATGTGGTGGCCAATGCATTGAGTAGGGTGTCCATGGTAACCTAGTACATACATGTTGATGGTGTTGGTAAAGTGATAACATGAAAAGCATATATGACACCAACATGAGTGGCATGTACCCCTTAAGACCATTCACAAGGAGTCAAGCAAAATATCTCCAAGACCTACAAGAAATGTTCACGAAAAAGGGAGCATTAGAGGAGCTTGAGGGTCACCAAAGAAAGGCTTACAATGTGTAGGAGGTCTATCATGGTGAGGAGAAGGAAGAAAAGAGGCAATGTGTGCAAATGCCCATTACGTGAATTCAAGGATTTGAAAAGAAGGCAACCAAACAAGGCCCTTACTCATTAAGGATAAAATTGTAAAGAAAATGTCTTCTTTTATTTACTTAGTATAAATAGTCTTATTTTAGTATTTGGAAGGCTTAGACTATGTTGAATATTGAATTCTCAAATTGTAGTAGCTTCTTAGTTGAGTAATTAGTGAGTAATTAGGGTGAACTCTTAGAATTGTTAGTTGACTTTTTTGTCAGGTTAATTGAAGGTTGCCCATTTGTGGTTCTTAGTTTCCTTCAATTTTTCCTTGTAGGGTTTGATTTGAGTTGTTGAAATCAATTGGGAGGTAAGGGTTTTAGTCCCTTTTTGCCCATAATTTCAATAGCTTGAATTGAATTCACATATCCTTCTATCTTTGTTCCCTTTTACCTTTCTTTCTTATTTGTTCTTTATCATTTGGTATCAAGAGCTTAGGTTTAGGTATGTTTTCACAAATCTATGTCTTGGAATTTTGATCCACTCAAAATTCAAAAATCCAAAAAATAAAGGGAAAAAACCCCAAAATTGTTGTATTTGATTTGTTGTTTTTGACACTAGATTCTTGTTCACTAGTGTTTTTTGAGCCTAAATCTCAAATTTCAATCAATTTGGAGATGTGGAAGTGAAGTTGCCATTGAAGGGTTTTGAGCATTCAAACTTTCAAATTTTCAAAGTGGATTCTTTCTTTGAGAAGAAAATGAAGGTTAATGATCATTGGAGTTTGTTCTCTACATCAAAGGGAAGCTAATCCTAAATTTTGAGCCAGTTCCGAGTTGATTTGAAGGTGTTGGGATTTTGTGTGTGTTCTTGGCATTCTTGAAGATATTCAAATGTTCTTGAAGAAAAAGATGACCAAAAGGTACATTTGATCCTTTTTTTTCAAGTCAAAGTTGGTCAAGGTGTTGGTTGGTTCTTAGTGGAAATTTTTAAAAAAATGAAAATAAAATTCAAAAAAAGTATTTTAAAAAAATTAATTTTCACGTCAGCGCGAAATCAGTGCAACATCAGCACCTCAGCGTGAGTCAGCATAGAGGCTCATTTCAAATGTGCCATGTGGCGCATGTTAGTCAAATTCAGAGACCGAAAATTTGTAGAGTTTTAGACCTTTAAATTTTTTCCAAGTATGGGAGGTTTTTTGGGCATAAAAATATTTCTAAGTATCCAAACGAAGTGATTCATATTTTATAATTTTTGTGCTTCTATTCTCAAACTATTTAGCAAGTCATTAACATCTTTAACTAGTTGTTAAGTAGTCTTAATCATTAAATCATCAAATCAAACCCCTTTCAAGTTATGAACACCTTAAGCCTTCAAAAAATTTTCTACATGTCCGAACTCAATTCTTTTTCTTTGTCACTCATTTTTCTTTCTTTTCTCAACTATTTAACAACTAATTAACATCTTTAATTACTTGTTAACTAGTTTCTAAACATTAAATCATCTTTTTGATTCTTCAAATTAGGTAACAACAAGTACTTTCTTCTACTTTTGTTACTTAGTTTTTTTTTTTCGAGTCCGATATTTCTTGTGTCTCTTTCTTCTAGTTTTTGTTCTTTTATTCATGTTCCTAAGCTTTATTTGAGTTGTCCTTCTTTCAAGAGTCATAAGAATCCACTCCACAACAAAGGATAGGTGACCTTGAATTGATTGAGCGGAGCTAGTTCATTATCAATTTTGAGACGACGCCATAGAAGTTTCGTTGCGAGTTACATACAAGTGATGTGAGGCTTTTGCTACTAATATTGTTTATTCAGTGTTGTAGGTATCATATCTAATACAATTCCAATTGGGGAAAGTTCAGAAAACATCATGGAAACTCTTGCTTACATCTTCAAAAAATTAGCATAAATGAATGAAAGGATGGAAGGTATGAAGGAAAGGTTGGTATGGGTGGAGAATGAGAATCGAGGAAAAGCAATTCAACCCGAAAATGAGGAGATAAGTAGGGCATCGATGCACCCGGGACAAGTCCATAATCTATGTTTTCCTCTACAAAGCCGAGCCCGAAGCTACCAAAACCCCACTTTCCAAATGAACAACAATCCAAACTATCCAAGACAAGCTACACCACACCCAAACCCACAACCCTATCACCCTCCACAAGAGAATCTTCCTTTTGTGGAGAACCAAGTCCATTACCAAACTCCATTCCAAAATGCATCAAATACATCTTCGAATACATGTCACCCATCACTTCCACCAAATGCACCATAAATTCCCTACAAAGATTACCATTACCAAAATCCTCTCTATGATGAAATGTGTGGAGATCTCAACAATATGAGTTTTGCGAACATGGCGGTAGGGATATCTATGGACTACAAAGGGAAGGAGTCCTACCTCGAGAGTTGGGGTGGGAACATGGCATGGGAGGTCGAGATTATGGGTATAGAGGAGATAGAATGGGGAATAGAGGAGATAGGATGGGATATAGAGGAGATAGGATGGGAAATAGAGGAAATAGGTTTTGGGAGAGGAATGATGAAGATAGGGGCTTGAAAACTATCAAGGTTACACTTCCAAGGTTCAAAGGAAGTAGTGACCTCGATGAGTTCCTGGAGTGGAAAATTTAAAGTGAGCGGATCTCTCTCACAAATAATATCTCGGAAACTTTGAAGTTGAAGTATGCTCTCACACAATTTGAAGGGTATTCATCCACTTGGTGGGAGTCTAAGAGGAGAGAAAGGTAAAGCCATCACATCTATGAGTTACCTACTTGGCAAGAGTTGATTGCACTTATGGAGTTGAGATACTTGACTCCAAACTACTACCAAGAGGTAGTCAAGAAGGTATTTATGTTGAGGCAAGGTACCAAAAGTGTTGAAGAGTATTGTGATGAGCTGAGAACTTGAGAATGAAGTCTAAAATGGAAGAGAACATTCAATGTATGGTTATCCGATTTGTGGCCAACTTGAGTAATGATATATTGAAACCATTGAAGGTTATGCACTATGAAACTCTTAAAGCGGATTTCCATGATTCCTCAAAGGTAGAAGCATATATGAAAGAAGAAAAGTCATATAAGGCCAAAGGTTCTTCAACTTCAACATGGAACAAAGGTCGAGATAATTTGAAGACAACATCTTCTATGGAGTAACCGAAGGGTGGTGGTCAAGCTACTTAAGTCAAGCTTGATCACAAATCTAAGGAAACTGAGGAACCACAAGGAGGTAAGTGTGTTAAACCTAACTTTCCTCATCCCTCTACATTTCAATGCTTTAGATGTCAAGGGAGGGGACATGTTGCTAGTGAGTGTCCTTATAGGAGGACAATTGTTGCTCTTCGGGATAGGTATAAAACCGAAGATGATGAAGAGGGTGATGAATAATGAGAGTGAGGGAGATAGAGGTGAGGTAGATGGTTCAGAAAATGAAGAAGAAAGGTTGGATGAGAGGGTCAACTTTGCTTGTTTCATGGGGAAAGGAAAATCTTTACTTGATAATGATGAAGACTTGAAGGTGAATTCCAATCTTTCATGTGTTGTGAGAAGAATTATGGGATCCCTTGCCAAAGGAGAGCTGATCAAAGGGAGAATCTATTTCATGCTAGGTGCAAAATTCAAGATAAAGTGTGTTCTGTAATCATTGATAGTGGAAGTTGCACTAATGTGTGAGTAGTTCTTTGGTGGAATATATGGGAATTCCAACAACAAAGCACCCCAACCCTTGCAAGCTACAATGGCTCAATGAGAGTGGAAAAATGAGGGTCCTCAAACAAGCAAGCATTCGGTTTAGTATGGATAAGTACAATGATGAATTGACTTATGATGTTGTACCCATGTTGGCATGTCATATTTTGTTGGGAGGACCATGGAAATTTGATAGGGATGTTTTGCAGCAAGGAAGATCCAACAAATACACTGTTGTGATTGAAGGTAGGAAATATGTTCTTACACCTCTCACTCATACCAAGTGAGTGAGATTATCGGGCTATGAAGAAGCATCATGAAAAAGTAAAGGTGGCAGCTCCATTGTTGTTCCAAAGGAAGGAGGGTTCTTGCCTAAAAATAAGAAGAATATGTGCATGGTGGCAATGCCAAGCAAGTGTTTAAAGGGTATGGATGAGGGACGCATTCTAGTATGCCTTGTCAACACCCATCTTTTATGCTAACCAAATTACTAGCACTTTTCCTAGTATTGTTTCTTCTCTTTTGAAGGACTATGATGAGCTATTTCCGAAGGAGATGCCTGCAGTATTTCCTCCTTTGACGGGAATTGAGCACCAAAAGTTTGTGCCGGGTTCAGAAATTCCCAACCGTCAGCCTATAGGAGCAATCCGGATGAAACCAAGGAGCTACAAAGGCAAGTAGAAGAGCTTTTTGAAAAGGGGTTGATTAAAGAAAGCCTAAGTCCTTGTGCCATATCAGTGATTCTTGTTCCAAAGAAAGATGGCACTTGGAGAATGTGTATTGATTGTAGAGCCGTAGCTAAGATCATGGTTAAGTATTGACATCCAATTCCTAGGCTTGATGATATGCTTGATGAGCTATGTGGCTCTAGTGTATTCTCCAAAATTGACCTTCGAATTGGGTATCATCAAATTCGTATAAAATCGAGTGCTCAGTGCAAAACGACTTTCAAGACAAAGTTTGGGTTGTATGAATGGCTTTTAATGCCATTTGGATTGACAAATGCCCCAAACACTTTCATAAGGTTGATGAATCATGTTCTCAAACCTTTCATCAACAAGTTTGTTGTGGTGTATTTTGATGACATCCTTGTTTATAGCACGACAATTGAGGAACATGTGTCCCATTTGAAGCAAGTGTTTGATGTCTTACTACAAGAGCGTCTCTTTGCTAATCTCAAGAAGTGCTCATTTTGTGTTGAAAGGGCTATGTTTTTGGGTTTTGTGGTTAGTGCAAATGGGATAGAGGTTGATGAAGAGAAGGCAGAATCCATTAAGTATTGGCCAACCCCAACCAATGCAACTGAGGTTAGTAGTTTTCATGGGTTAGCAAGTTTTTATCGTCGATTTGTAAAGGGTTTTAGTTCAATTTCTTCTCCTTTGACAGAGGTGACCAAGAAAGATGTACCTATTTTATGGGGGGAAGAGCCAGAGAAGTCTTTTCGACCCTTGAAATCGATGTTGAGTTCTTCACCATTGCTTCAACTACTCAACTTTGATAAGACCTTTGAAATTGAATGTGATGCTTCGAGTATTGGAATAGGTGGTATATTGATGCAAGAGGGAAAACCATTGGCTTACTTTAGTGAAAAGCTAAAAGGGGCTACTCTCAAGTACTCAACTTATGACAAGGAATCGTATGCACTTGTGCGGGTGTTAGCTCATTGGCAACACTAGTTGTGGCACAAAGAGATTGTGATAAGGACTGATCTTGAGTCCTTGAAGCATCTTAAGGGGAAATCCAAGTTAAACAAGTGACATGGAAAGTGCGTTGAATTCATTAAAATCTTTCCCTATGTGATCAACTACAAGCAAGGCAAAGAAAATGTGGTAGCGGATGCTCTATCAAGAAGGTTTGTGTTGGTAACTACCTTGGCTTCTAGAATGATGGGGTTTGAAAACTTAAAAGAATTCTATTCTAGGGATCCCGACTTCAAAGATACTTTTGATAATCTTAACCAAGGAAAGTTGATAGGTTTCAATTGGTTGATGGTTTTTGATTCAAGGATGGACGAGCTTGTATTCCTCTGAGCTTATGGAGAGAGCTACTTGTTAAGGAGGCTCATAGTGGTGGTTTGATGGGACACTTTGGGGTACCCAAAACACTTGACATTCTAAAGGATCAATTTTTTTGGCCCAAGATGAAGCATGACGTGGAGCGAATATGTGGATAATGTCTTGATTGTAAGCATGCCAAATCTACGACTCAGCCCCAAGGTAAGTATACCCCTCTCCCTACTCTTAGTGGCGCATGGATGGATATCTCTATGGATTTTTTTTGGGTCTTCCTATAAATAAAAGAAGACATGGTAGTATATTTGTGGTAGTGGATAGATTTTTTAAAATGACTCATTTTATACCATGCCATAAATATGATGATGCATCCTATGTAGCATCTTTATTTGTCATCAATGTTATTAAATTGCATGGAGTCCCTCAAACTATTATTAGTGATAGCGATTCCAAATTTCTTAGTCACTTTTGGAAGAGTCTATGGGGTACACTTGGTACCAAACTTATTTTCTCTACTACTTGCCTCCCTCAAACATATGGGAAAACTGAAGTAGGCAGTATGACTCTTGGAAGCATGCTTCGATTCATGATTAGAGGAACCCTAACTCCTTGGGAAGATCATTTACCCTTGACTGAATTTGCATATAATTGGTCTTTCCACTCCTCTATTAGAGTGCCACCATTTGAGGCATATTATGGCTTTAAACCCTTGTTTCCACTAACAATGACTCATTTATCTAGTAATGTTGTTTTGAGCCTAGATGCCAAGCAAAAGTATTCATGCCAAAGTTAAAAAGGCCATTGAAAAGAACAATTCAAAGGTGGCTATTCGAATGAATATTGGGAGAAAAGAAGTGATCTTCAACACAAATGATTGGGTGTGGGTAGATTTTCGAAAAGAGAAATTTCCACATGATCGAAAAGGAAAGGTAAGCCTAAGAGGATATGGACCTTTCACAGTACTCAGGAATCAATGATAATTCCTACATGATTGACTTGCCAAGTGAGTATAATGTTCATAGTGTTTTCAATGTTTTATCTCCTTGTGTTGTAGGTTAATCTTTGGATTCAAGGATGAATGCTATTCAAGAAAGGGAGGATGATAACATACAAAGCATATATAACACCAACATGAGTGGCATGTACCCCTCAACAACATTCACAAAGAGTTAAGCAAAAGATCTCCAAGACCTACAAGCAACATTCACGAAAAAGGAAGCATTAGAGGAGCTTGAGGGTCACCAAAGAAAGACCTACAATGTGTAGAACGTCTATCAAGGTGAGGAGAAGAAAGAAAAGATGCCATGTGTGCAAATGTTTATTACTTGAATTCAAGGATTTGAAAAGAAGGCAACAAAACAAGGCCCTTACTAATTAAGGGTAAAATTGTAAAGAAAATGTCTTCTTTTATTTACTTAGTATAAATAGTCTTATTTTAGCATTTGGAAGACTTAGACTATGTTGAATATTTAATTCTCACATTGTAGTATCTTCCTAGTTGAGTAATTAGATAGTAATTAGGGTGAACTCTTAGAATTGTTAGTTGACCTGCTTGCTTGGTTAATTGAAGGTTGCCCATTTGTGGTTCTTAATTTCCTTCAATTTTCCTTCAAGGGTTTGATTTGAGTTATTGGAATCAATTGGGAGGTGAGGGTTTTAGTCCCTTGCTGCCCATATTTTCAATAGCTTTAATTTGATCCATATATCCTTCTATCTTTGTTCCCTCTTCCCTTTCTTTCTTTTTTGTTCTTTACAATAAAGAGGTGGCTATAGAGGTCCATTAGTTGGCTATATTGGGAGTTACGTTTGAAGAGGTTGATAAAGGGGGTGTTGTTGTTGATGGTTCTAAATCTTCTTTGGTTGAGGAGGTGAAAGCTAAGCAAGTTCTTGACCCCGCTTTGTTGGAATTTAAGGCATTGGTAAAAGCTGGAAAGGTGGAGGTTTTCTCCAAAGGGGAAGATGGAGTCCTTAGATACCAAGGTAGGTTGTGTGGGCCATGTGTTGATAGCTAAATGGAAAAGATTCTTGATGAGGCTCATGGTTCTTCCTATTCTATTCATCTCGATTCTACTAAAATGTATAGAGATTTGAGCGATGTGTATTGGTGGGGAGGCATGAAGAGAGACCTTGCCAAATTTGATTCCGATTGTCATAGTTGTCAACAAGTCAAAGCCAAGAATCAAAGACCGGGTAGCCTAACCCAAGACATAGAGATTCCTATTTGGAAGTGGGAAGAGGTTAATATGGATTTTGTGGTTGGGTTGCCTAAGACTACAAAGGGTTTGGATTCCATTTGTGTTATAGTTGATAGGATGAATATATCAGCTCATTCTCTACCGGTTAAGACCACATATGGGGCTGAAGATTATGCTAGGTTTGTACATTCATGACTTGGTGAGATTGCATGGGGTTCCTTTGTCCATCATATCAGATTGTGGTGCTCAATTTAATTCACATCATTGCAGGTTCTTTCAAAGGGTTCTTGGTACAAGAGTCAAACTTAATACGTCCTTTCACACTCAAATGGATGGCCACGCCCAAAGAACTATCGAAACACTTGAGGGTATACTTAGGGCTTGTGTATTAGAGTTGAGGGGTAATTGGGATGATCATCTTCCAATAATTGAGTTTGCCTATAACAATAGCTATCATTCTAGCATCGTTTTGGCCCCCTTTGAGGCTCTATATGGTAGATGTTGCAGGTCACTAGTTGGGTGGTTCGAGGTTGGTGTGGTGGCTTTGTTGGGACCAAATCTGGTTATGGAGTCTCCTGAGACAGATAGGATGATTAGAGAAAGGTTGAAGATTGCCCAAAGTCGCCAAAAGTTCTATGCTAACGTGAGGAGAAGGGATCTTGAATTTAAAGTTTGTGATTGGGTTTATTTGAAGGTTTCACCCATGAAAGGTGCGGTTCATTTTGGTAAGAAGGGTAAGTTAAGCCATAGGTCTGTGGGTCCTTATAAGGTGAGGAGGAGGATTGATAATGTGGCCTATGAGTTGGAGTTGCCTAGTTAAATGGAGTTAGTTCATCCGGTTTTCCATGTGTCTATGTTGAGGAAATGTGTGGTTAACCCTAATGCTATTGTGCCTCTTGATGTTGTGGGGATGGTTGAAGTAAACTTGACATACGAAGAGTATCCAATAGAGATCTTAGATAAATAACTGAAGAGGTTGAGGAACAAGGATGTTGCTTCCGTTAAGGTCCTTTATAGGAATCAACAAGTCGAAATTGCTACTTGAGAGGCCGAAGCGGACATGTACAAGTGATATCCTGATCTCTTCCATTCTAATCTAGACCAAGGTATTGATTCTAAGTAACCTATGTGATTTCATGTCTCATATTCCATCCCCTAAGTCATTTTCATGCATTCATGTCTATATTGGGAAAGTTCATGGTGATTTTACACTTATGTTGAGATTTTTAAAATAATGTTTAAGTGCATTGTCATCCTTATGTGGGCGAAACTTGTCATGTTTATGTCTCTCATATATCTTTCTTTGACATTCAGGGACGAATGTTCCGGATTGGGAGATATTGAAGCAACCTCAAAAAAGTGCCCAAAAATGTGCCTCGAAAATGCTCGGAATCGTAATTTCTACATATCTCAAAATCCATGCGTGATATCAAAAATCCAACTTCATATTCTAGTTTAGGAGGGCCAAATTGAGTTAACAATAGATCTAACCCCGATTTTACAGCAAACGAATTGCAATTTCATTTTCCCAAAAATTTGATTTCTATAATCGATCCGCGATGGGGCCGTGATGCGCCACTGTCATGGACTTGTGTAAATTTTGCCTCTGGGATAGGTCTGCATCGCGGACCTGACGCGTACCTAAGGTCCAAAGCTTTTAGGCCTTCGGCTAAGCCTTCCCATGTGTGAAACTACCTATGCTTAGCCAGATTTCACCCTCATATCATTCAAGATATTCCCCAATACTCACTCAAATACTTAGAATCATATTTCACTCCAAATTGTAAGCCTCAAAACTCATCTAGATCTTAAGGTTCTCATTCAAGCTTTAAGTCTCAATTTCCAATCTTCTTCAAGAATTCTCCAAAGTCAAGGTAGGTTGGTTTAATTCATGGGTTCCTTTCACCCAGATACCCAAACTTTCTTTTTACTTAAATTGCATGATTTCAAGTTGATTTACTTATGGGTATTACTTATTATGAATTAGACTATGAACTATGTTGGGGTTTCATGAAATTGTGACTATTTCACCATGTTTTAAGCTATGAATCTATGACCCATTGTAGGGTTTGATGAAGCGTTTTGATGTATTTTTATGGTTTTATAATGGATTTTCTTGCATGATTTCATATCCAAATTGCATGGTTTTTACACTAACACTACACATCCGCCAAGTGTTTGATAAAATCTCCGGTTATAGTTTCTTGAGGAATTGAAGGTCCAATGCATGTCTTATAAGTCGAATGACTTTATGATGATGAACAGCACGTACGTATATGATATTCTCGTATATAGTGTTGGAAAGTGACCATGCCCTACTCGAGGGGATAAGAGTCCCGGTGACCTTATCGAGGGGTTTATACCTTGATAACCAATCAAGGGTTTCGTGCCTTGATAACCGAGTTTGAGGGGTTAGTACCTCAATCACTATTGGTGGTAGGGTGCGACTATCCACCAACCAATCAAGGGGAACATACCTTGGTAACCGGGTTAAAGGGTTAATACCTCAATCACCATGGCTGATAGGGTGGAACGATCCACCAACCAACCAAAGGGGTATATACCTTAGTAAATTGTGGGTTCTATAATGACGGTATCTTCTTACACGTGTATTATGTTATATGTAAGCGTGTTTTACTTAAGCATTGGTCATACATGCCATATTGTTATTACGCTATCTATTGCTTATCATTATGCATTTCGATTTATGTTGCCTATCTCTTGTTGCATTGTATCCTATATGCTTAGTACATTCAAACGTTCTAACCCATACTCTATGCCTACATGATATTACCATGTATGTATCGGAGCCCCACTTGATCATCTGCCTCCACATGGCTAGTACGACTTTTCCCAAGCTAGTTGGTAAGTCCTCCATTTCGGGGACAATATGTGTGTTCTTACGCTATGTATTATAACTCTCTTTCTTTTTTGTATAGTTTTACTATGCGGGTGAACCCAGTTGTTTGTCTTGGCCCCTGCTAAGTTCTATGGTTAGAGATGTTGTTGTACATGTTATGTATAATGCTATAAGTTGTTACTCTCCCTCGACTCTTGATATTTATGATATGAAAGAAGTCTCTTAGGCCTTGTTATCTTTATTTACTAGCTCTTGTTGTCATTTTGTTACTTTTGCGACCAAGGATGTGTAATGATGTGCTAAGAGGCTTGCTTGGGGTCCCTTCAGGTTCCCCATGCGCCATCTCACGTCTAGGCCCTAGGCTTGGGTCATGATAGTTTAAGGGTGGCCACCACTAGAAAACAAGCAAAGTGAAGAGAATTAATTACTACATTCATATGCATCTTCCAAGAATATGAATTATCCGATTTTGCCTTTTTAGTTCTTCATGGTTCCCACAACCCTAGTTGTGGATTTAACTACTCATGCTATGTGTAGATGCAGGAATTATGAATTAAGAAGACATAATTTAACACTTACACAATAGAATTAAGAACAAGCAATCCAACTTCAATGAAAATCACAAGCTTAAAGATGGAATTAAACCACAAGTGTTCTAGAAGACTCTTTAATATGATCTTACAATTTTCTTCTCAAAATATTGAGTTCTCTGAGTACTAGGTGAAAACTTCTGAAAAATAACCTAGAAAAAACCTATTTATAATAATTAAGATTCACGTCCTAAACAAAATAGGAGAACTAGTAGGCACACCATACGAAAGGTACTTTACGACCTGTATTGACTTCTACGGCCCGTAATTGGGGTCTCGTACTTAACTATTAAAATTTTGGACTTCATCTCTACGATACCCCTCTATGACTCATAAAGTGATTTATGACCCGTAAAGGGAGTTTCGTCTTATGACATTCCTGCAAGTCGAAGTCTCTGATCCTCAGGGCACTAATCCTCTTCTACGAATCGTAAACTCCTACGCCTTGTCTTCATGTTTGTAGAATAAACTTTTGAAAGTATCTTCTCACTAGGAATCTGCATGAAACCTCCCTACGGCTCATAGAATGATCTACGACCCATAGAAGGTCTCGTATAACAGCAAAAGCCAACAACTTCTGCAATTTTTCCCAAAATCATGGCCAACCTGTAATCCTAAAAATATAAACAAAAAAACATATAAACCAGCTAACATTACATTGAGAACACACAAAATTCCAAGTTTTAAGCATCAAAAGTGTTGTATTTTGGCAACATCAACGAAACAATGTACGGACCATAGAAGGATGTAAGGGTCATGAACCTATCCGTGAAAGAGGGATTCCAAAGATAACATCCTATTTGGATAGTGAAGTTTTATAAAGTCCGTGGTCTAACCAGTGAAAAGAACAAGACATCAAACAATAAACAAAGTATATGAGGCCCTTCATGGGTCATGGAGATATATATGAACCGTAAAAATGGCTCGTGGATAGTGACCGCCAAACTTAGTGAAGACTAGTCCACAACTAACCTCATGAACCATGAACACTTTCATGGATCATGAAACAAACCATATACAAGTGTAGACATCAATTTTCCTACTTTGACTAGGATCAGATATTATGTCTATGAATAGCTCATGTTAGATTTTGTTTTGAAATTATGCAGTTTTTACCTGTTCTTACAGAGAATTGTGAAGACATATTCATAGTTTGTTATGCAGTTTTGAGAATTAGTTAATTTTTTATCCATTATTCTATAGAGTTAATTCTTAATTGGTCATTTTATTATTCTATATAATTTTTTACATCAATTCTTGCTATTATTTTTATGATTATGTGTAGCTAATCACCACAACTAGGGTTGTGGGAACCAAAACAAAGTGACAACATAGGAAAAGTAAGAAGTTATTGTGATAAATGAATGCGCATATATTGTTATTTTTGTCATTTTAATTAATTTCTAATAAGTGCACACATAAGGACTCGCCAGTATTTAGTATATTCTTAAGAGAGGAGTAATGATTAGGAAGAGATACAAAATGACAGAGATTTGAAGTTTAAAATCTTCATCTAATGACTTAAGCCCGCGAGGGGATAGTTATCTGAGGTAAAAAAAAAAAACAAGGTGATAGCATCCATGATGGAATACCTTCATTAAAATTAATAAGTTTAATGAAAAGAATCAAGAAGTAGTTGTATTGTGGAAAAAATTCCAAAGATGAGCCCAATATATAGCCAAAAGGAATATTTGGAGCCCAAAGCTCAATTGTGAAGTATCAAAGGAAAGAGACCAACTTGGACTAGGTGGGAGTCAACTAATATAGGCTTCTAGATTAAGGAATTTTGTGCAAAGTAGGTCAAGTAGAATCCAAGAATTAGCTACAACAAAAAAAGTGTTTTCTGCCTATGTCTTGATAGAACGCTAGTTAAACTTTCTAAGATTGTCAAGATACTTTTTTCGAGTTGAGTTTTACCTTGTTTCTAATTTATCTATAGGTTATAATATTCTTTTTGTTCTATTTATGGCCTCTCTAGTATAATTTAATGATATTATTCGTGTTCTATTTATGGTCTCCCTAGTATAATTTAATGCTTTCCTAAATCTACTTAATTTGTTCCTTGTTAGATTACTTTATTTTCTTTCTAGTGAAGGATTTACCTTGTAATTTTCCTAATAGGTTTTGGATACCCCTTTATCTTGTTCTAAAGGGTCTTGGATATCCTTCCCCCCTTTTCTATTAATAGGAATCCTTTTTCACTCATTAAAAATAATGATATGATATGAATAATATTTTGAGATTTCTGTTGAACCTTCGTTACTCTTTGTTTGAGAATTTATTGTTAACCTTTACTTGTTTCATAGTTTAAGGTATATGGTAATTTGCCATTCTTATATTTTTCTTTTAGGGTATTTTTTAGAAGACGATTAGTTTTATCTACTAAGTTTTGTCTTAAGTTACTCTACTGTTTTGATTTGTTTTCTCAAGCAAACGCATTATATTTCAACAATATATCTATGTATATGTTCTTACTTAGATCTTGTCAAGGCAGTAGAAAATCTTTGAATTTCTCATTTCTTTATTTCTAGTTTTTTGATTATTTTGACTGCTTCCACACTTTAATTTGGAACTTTTCTAACCCCAATGTTATAACAAGGGTTAGTAGTTAACACACTTTGAGACCAAAAGGTGATGAGTGAAATTCATCTAATAAGGCTAAGAAGGGTTTAGGAATTCTTAACTTCTTAGATTTTATATGTTATGCATTGAGAGATCATTACTAGTATGGTACGCCTATGGAATTGCATAAGTCATGAGAAACATAGTCCAAGTACCTTTCATTTACTAATTACAACTCTAAGTTTGTCTTCCATTGCTACTGCAATTATTATTTTTTTTTTGGTAATAAAAGGATTAATATATTATATAATATGCGTAAATGCTGCTATTATTCTTACTAATTGTTAAGTTGAAAACAAACCCCCATTTACTTTATCCATTATTATTTTATGGAAATAGAAACTACAACTTAAAGTATGTGATAGTGGATACGTTTCCTCCTACATCCCTATAGGATAGACCTCAATCCTGAAACGCCCCAAAAATGTGCTTCGAAATGCCCATAATCATAATTTTCTTATATCTCAAAATCCATGTGTGATATCAAAAGTTTGACTTCATATTCTTGATCAGGGGGAAAATTGAGTGGGAAATGGGTATAACCTGAATTTTAGAAGACCCGCAGAGGAAAATAGTTTTTACTAATTTTTCAAAAACTAGTAGTTGTACGCGTTTGGTCCGCGACACGAACCCATCGCGTACCAGTGTTGGTTTTTCCTTAATTTTCTGTTTCGGCCACAAGGCATTGGGGTCATGGCCCCATGCCCATTTACATGTGAAATATCCCATACTTAGCCATTTTTCAACTTTATATCACTCAGAAACCCTCTCTAAAATCTCTCCAATTCTGTATCAAAATTCTCATACAAATCCAAGGATTTCAAGCTCACATAGGATCTAAAGTACTAAATCCAAACCTCAAGCCTCCTTCCAAGTTTACATCAAGGAATCCCCAAATTTTGGTATGTGGGTTTCATCCATTGCGTCTTTTCACCCATGGAGCCCAATCTTCCTTTTTATGAAAATAGCATGTTTTCAAGTTGTATCAACTATTATAAATTATGTTGGGTTTCATGAAATGTTAATTGATTATGCATGTCTATCTATTTCAAGCTTATACCATAAATTGATTTTGTCTGTTGAGACTATGCATGTTTTGAGCTATGAAACTATGATCTATTATGAGATTTGATGATAGATTTCAAGGTAATTTACATGAGGGTTTTACCATATGTTGGTAGGTTGATTTACATTGATCCTTCTCATATTATTCACTCTTGAATTGCATTTTTTGAACAAGTATTATACACCCACCAAGTGTTTGATAAAATGTCCTGACAAGGATTCTCAAGTTATTGATGATCTATTACATAGTTTATAAGTTAAATGACTTTATGATGATTAAGGGCTTGTATGTATCCATTGAATTCATGAAAAGTATCTATGATGTTGCTAGTAGACCACACCTTGTTGGGGGGTGACATGTCCAATCACCTTATTGAGGAGGTGACATGCCTCAATCACCTTGTTGGGGTGACATGCCCAATCACCTTGTTCAGGGATGATATACCTCAATCACCTTGTTCAGGGGTGACATGCCAAATCACCATATTGAGGGGTGACATACCTCAATCACCTTGTTGGGGGTGATATGCCCAATCACTTTGTTGAGGGGTGAGTACCTCAATCACCTTGTTGGGGGCTGACATGCCCAATCACCATGTTGAGGGGTGAGTACGTCAATCATCTTACAAAGGGGTGACATGCCTCGGATTCCAAGTAGTAGTTCGTTTGGTCTATGTTGATTATGGTCAGTTCCCACATATTATACGTACTATGCAAGTTATATGATTTACAAATATGTTTTACTTCAAGCATTGCTCATGCATGCCATATTGATATTATACTTATCCACTGCTTAAGATTATGCATTTTGAATATATTAGCTTATGTCTTGTTGCATTGCATCATACATACTTAGTATATTCAAACGTACTAATGCATACTCTATGCTTACATGATATTGCCATGTAGGGACCGAAGCACCTTCGATCATCCTCCATGTGGCTAGTTTGGTACTTTGGAAGATAAGCTTTGGTGAGTCCTTAAGTCCGAGGACTCTATTTGTGGTACTCTTGCTATTTGATATGTTTTTATGTTGAACATTTGATACTATGAGGGTGAGCCCAGAAAGTGTCTTGGCCCCCACTCCATTCCATGTCAGAGGTGTTGTTGGATAATTGATGTACTTATGCTTTGAGCTTCACTCTTTTATGCCTTTATAAATATCAAAACTTCTCTTAGTCTCGTTTCCCTTATTTATATCTCTTGTGTTGTTTATTCTACTTCCACGACCAAGGATGTGTGAATGATATGCTAAGAAGCTTGTTTGGGGTCCTTTCGAGTTCACATTAGTCATGTGACATCTAGGCCCTAGGTTTGGGTCGTGACAAACTTGGTATCAGAGAACTAGTTTGTTAATGGTCCTCGAAATCCAACACAACAAATCAATTAGAGTCTTGTTCATGGTTGTGAAGCGCGTCACAAATATGAATGGGAGGCTATGAGGCATTTTGGGAAATGTTTCACTTCTTCATGGTCTATATTCATGCCTTACATGTAAGTGTAAGGCTTTTTCCCCTACGAATGCTCTTTGCTATTCTAGATTATGCCAATCCCAAGAGGGAGACCAAGAAGAGCCCGTATATCCGAGGAGCAACCATCCCCTCGTGCTCCTCAAGCTCCTTACGGTGAAGGAGTAGCCCATGGTGAATTCTGGCATGCTATTACAATTTTGGCTCGTGCTATGACCAACCAAATTCACCAAGAGGTCCAAGCCCCTCATGCTCTTACTCCAGCTTCTAGAGTGAGGCATTTCACTAGAATGAACCCACTGGAGTTCCATGGATTCAAGATGGATGAGGATCCCCAAGAGTTCATCGATGCGGTGTACAAAGTGCTATCTATTATAGGGGTCAATTCAAAGGAGAAAGATGAGTTAGCGGCCTACTAACTCAAAGGTGTGCCTATATTTGGTTCACCCAATGGAAATTAGAGAGAAGAGATATGATGCTAGTCCTTGGGAGGAATTCAAAGTCGCATTTCTCAACTGATTCTTTCCTATCGAGCTAAGGGAGGCTAAAATGATAGAGTTTATGACATTAAGCAAGGTTCCATGAGTGTGAGAGAGTATGCCCTCAAGTTCAACCAACTCTCCAAGTATGCCCTATAACTGGTTGCCGAGCCGAGATCAAGAATGAACAAATTTGTGTTAGGGGTGTTCGACTTGGATAATGAGGAGTGTCAAACTACCATGTTAGTGGGTTATATGTATTTGTCCCATCTCATGACATACGCCGAGCAACTAGAGGGAGAAAAGCTTAGAAAAAAGATGAAGTGGTGAGTCCAAGAGGGCTCATTTTGAAGGTGTGTTCCAAGGTTCCAA